>JABSTT010003945.1:0-24370 GCA_013339685.2 Hyalomma asiaticum | reverse complement strand
TCAGTGCTTCGGCACTGAAGGCTGAATCGGCTGATAAGCTGGCAGATATGTGCATTTCCAAACCGCCGATTGCCCTGTCTTCTGAAGAGTTAGCCTGGTACCCAAAGACAGCCGAATTTGAAAAGTGCCTGTAATGATGATGGTTGAAAAACGATGCTTGTTTTCTATATATGTGGTTCCCTGTTCTCGAAATAAACATTGCTGCAAGTAGCACCTGTGTGTGTCACGTCTTTCCCAGTGCGTGTTTTTCGTGTGCTAAATGCTAAAGGGGAGGAAGGGGAGGAGGATGCGCATGCGCAGTGCAGGTGTGGACGCCATACGGCGGATGAATGTAGGGAGGGAGGGAGTGACATAGCCCCGACCATAAGCTGCTTCGCATCTAAAACGCGTTCTCTGGTTTTAATGACTGTAACGTAGACCCCGGACACGGATTTGAGCATTGGGTGCGGCTTCCACTTCGTGGACGGCTTTCCCTTGCGTCCTATGGCGCTCGCCGGGCGAGCGTTCATGTTGCCAACCGGAGAGCCGGCGGTCGGGACATCGCCAGACGTCGTTTTGTTGGCGTTGTTCTGTGCGCGGCGTTCGGCCACATTAGGTAGAGTTTCACAGCGAATTTTCAGAAGGACCGTCAAAGTTGCGTCACCGGTGGTTGGGACCGAGGTCCACGCCATCACTTCAGGGTCGTAGTCGCGTAAATGGAAAGCGAAAGTTGTCATTTTGCCCTCGGAGGTTATACTCCAGCCGGCCGTGCGTCGGCAATGGCGTCTCTGACGACGGCGCCTACGTAGCCAGCTCAAAAACAGCCATAAATTTGCGGAATTGGGCCCTCCTGGATGAAACAGGTATCCAGCTGTTCCTCTTCGTGATCCGGATCACTTGATGCCAGCTTTACATGGGTGGGACGATTTTGACCGCAGGCCCAGCCTGAAAATCGGCGGAGCCAATTCCCCACATGTTTGTCCACGTCGCGCGCTAGTGGAAACTTGTACGCAGCGGCGCCGCTCGAGCAGATGCCGTGAGGAGTGAGTATCAAGCCCGAGAAGGCAAACGCGGCTGAGACGGAAGCTGGAGACGAAGAGGTCCGGGCGGTTACCGGTCGGTCGTGTTTCCCGTTCTTTCGTCTTCTGTGAACCTCCTGGTGAAAGCGAGCAGCTACCTTGTCCGTCGGGCGTCAAGTGCGATTGTGCTCGCCACATAGTCCTGGTGTCTTGGGCGAGCCGCAAGCGGCTTGTTGGTGCGTTGGCTTCTGTTGCTGAGGTCACATATGGAAGCTTCAGACGAGCGCGGCCGATGTCCACATGCGTTCTGCTGCCAGCCCGTACGTGAAGTGTGAGCTTTCTCTGGACGATTGCTGCGCGGCCGCATCTACAAGGCAACCTACATCGGACACTACGTAGAGAACATACGTTGGTGGAACAGCGTCTTATGTGGCGCGCGGATCAAAATAGCGGGCCAGTCACCTTGTCAGCAGGAACCTGTGTTCAGTGCCCTAACGGAATAGCCGTTGCCGATTGTTTTTACGTGTTGTACATAAATGTCTTCTCCGTGACTACACCTCGTCCCTCTGTATTGTGTGCACCTGGACCCACGAGCCACCACACTTGACGGGCCTGCCAGTGTTGGCTATTAACTTCTAAAGCCAACGCCCAGGCACAGTGGTCAGGCATGGCATCGGCAGGCTGTAAAACAATGGTGGAGAACATGGTCTAAGGGATGGAGAGGTGAGATAATGGTAGAGGAAAAATGTGCAATATCATAGGATGAACGGGCTCAGGAACGCACTGCTGAGAAAGAAGAAATGACCTTGAAAATGCGGTTTATTGAAAAAGCCTGAGGCAGCACGTGAAGAGGCGACTGAACAACAAACTGCTGCTTAGACGAGAGCAGAATGTTCGGGAACTGAGGCTTAGACTGCGAGAAAGAGCGACGAGTCCGCAGACCGGGTAAAATGTAAATTCTGCTGCCACGAACGAACCTATGATGGCAAGCGTTTGCAACCCCCACAAGCTGATTCCACGCTTTCATCACATGAGGAATGACTTAGAGGCGTGTCTGCAGTGCTTTGAACGCGTCGCTATTTGTCAGGCATTGCCGCGAGAGAAATGGGTGCTCTTGCGACTTTGTGCATGACGGGTTGGAAGTGGGCGCTAACCATCACTGGACGCGTGAATCTGTCCACATTCATGGACTATGGCACGCTTAAACATGCGCCACTGCAGATGTTTCAGTATACTGCCGATGGGTAGCGGGATAAATTCCGTGGGGCCACACCCAAAGATGGAGAGACCGCGATGCAATACGCTGCAAGGTTGTCTGGTTATTTTGCCCACCGGCTACGGTTGGCAGAGACAGAGAAAGCTTTCTGCGCCTTGGGAGAGTTGGTGATTGCAGAGAAATTCATCCATGGCTTCTCACCTGCACTAAGGGTTTTCCTCAAGGAGAGGAACTGCCGAACTGTGCAGGAAGTATCTCAAGCAGCCGACAACTTATTGGAGGCTCAGGCTCTGCGGAATCTCGGCAAGGAACGGGGCAGTGAGGATGCGCCGCCATGCTCAAGTTTAATGGTAGAGCGAACGAAGAAAACGGCGCGAGTGGAGAACTGTTGCTTCCTATATGACAAGAAAGCGCATAGGGCCGCTGAATTTTGGTCACTTACAAAAGGAGGCTCGACAGCACACGGGTGGCATGGTGAAGAGTTGCATTCCAATAGTGAATAAAAGCCTCCCGGCAGAGAGGCCTCCTGTATGATATCCGTTGACCGGGCTGATGTGGAAGCCGCACCGTACAGCGGTTGCGGCACGCTTGGAGATGTAGAAAAAGTCCCGCTTCTTAGCACAACAGTGTCCATTGATATCCGATCTTGTGTACCGAACATGCCACTTATGCAACAACCCTTCCACAACCGAACATGCCTGTTGTGGAAGGGTTGCTGCATAAGTGTGTTGTACCATACTGGCTGTGACATTGTTGCAGCTCAAAGGGCACTGATGTCCAGGGAAATGCTAACCGGCACACAACGACCGGTGCTGTCAATGGACGCAATCTGCGCTATTTACCGGAACCTACGGTCTCCGTAGACGCACCACTTTCTGTTGGACAAATCCGGGCGCAGTGTATGCGAGACCAACTTTGTGGTGTCCTTGGGAACATCAAAGGGACACTGGCGCTAGAGATGTTGAAAACGATGGCAAACAAAGTGATAGGTACAGATTAGAGGGTACCAAGAAAGGGACGCTCAGTACAGCTGCATTTGGTCGGCACTACCGACCCGCTCTCGCGGCCTTCCACCTTGTGACTGGACTTGCACAGAGACATCCTTTCTCATTTCATTATTCCATTTAATTGAGCGAACACTGGTATCTGTGTCCCAGCATTGTGAAAAAGCAAACCACTCTTTACTTCAACGGCAAAGGAAACAAAAAGGCTTGCCTCTTTTATTATTCTAAAATGCAAGGTTCTGGTAAATAAAGAACGCTACAGAAGCGACACAACGTCGCGTGTAGTAAGAAATATGCATTCAGAGTACGTGAAAGAACCAAAATTTCGAAGGATTATTTAGGAGTCCTTTATTTTTTGCGAACTCCAAGAGTGTGGAACCAACTTACGGAATGCTGGGTTATAGCGACTGATTGCAAGCAGTTTTGCTGTCGCCTTCAGCAATTTTCATCTTAGCAGTTTTATTTTCCTGCTGATTTTTTTTTCTTTTTTAACAGCCCGTGTCGTTCTGTTGCCAGCAGCAGTTTCCTATGTACTGCAAGCTGATAACCAAGTGTTATGAATTCATCTTAAAATTGTTTTTATATAACTACTGAATTCTCTGGTGCGTGTTTTGTTGTACTTTATTGTTATATAGCATGTAATATGTTCGCGGACTGACTTCTAGCCCTTTAAAGGGCTGATCATATTTTTAAATAAATAAGAAAGCACTGCGAAGTGACGCAATTTCGCCTACATCTCAATGCAGCCGCCGCGGCTGGGATTCGGTCCCGATGTCGAATCCCGGCCGCGGCGGCTGTATTTCGATGGAGGCGACATGTTGAGGCGCGTGTATACTGTGCGATGCCAGTGTACCTTAAGGAACCCCAGGCGGTCGAAATTTCCGAAGCCCTCCACAGCGGCGTCTCTCATAATCATAGCTGGTTTTGGGACGTAAACCCCAGAAATCAAAATCAACTGAATGAACGAGCATATAACCTGGTTGTATATTTCCGACGTGCACCGCCTTTTTTTCTCGAAAAGCGCTAGTTCGTACGCTCAACCGCAATAAAGCACAGAAAGAGGAGGCAAGCACAGAGTTTTCAGACTCGTTGTATCGTCATCTACGAGAAGGATTTGTGCGATACCCCATTAACCACGCAGCCTGTGGTCAACCGTGCCATTTACGTTCAGAGTAACAGAACGAAGATTGCGGCACCGCCGCTCCCGGAAACTCGTGCGTGCGCAGATATGGTGGTGCAGATCGGCCTATTCCACCCACTATGTTCGTTTAATTGACAATGCATGACTGTCGTAGTGAAACAGCCTAAAGGTGACGTTGTCACCTGACTAGGCTTCCATTACCACCATGTAGATTCTTCACCCAGCGGAAGTGCACTATAAAAAGGAATGCACGAGTACATTAGAACGGAAGGTCAGGGGAAGGTGGAGGCTTGAATTCTTGAAGGGATTGTTGAAAACAGCAAGTAACAGGGAATGTTGGTAGAGCGAACGTGTTTCGGCAGGTCGACTTGTCTTTGCTAGTGGAGTCGTTGCCGTCCTGACGCCGACGAATCCATTTGTCAAAGCGTTGGCCCTAGCGACATTCCCTGTTATTCATCGATTTCAACGATCTCTTTATCAAGAGTACAATAGTTACACCGGCAAGGTTAGGCCGCCAATTCAACTTTAGAACCGCAACATCTGCATGGATGAGGAGCCCGCACCATATAAGCGTATCTCGGTGAACCTTCTGTAGCAGAGTACGTGTCCGTTACTCAAGACTAAATAAGCCGCACCAGTTCTCCTAAACCCGCTAAAGTCAACATTATTCCAGTTAACACGTCTTATTTCCCGCAGTCCTTATTCAAGTCTAGCTTAGCTGAAGGGGTTGGAGTATTGAACATCGCCACGCCTTATTCGCGTTGACGACTTGCACGAATGCCATGTATTGTGACAAATTGTGCCATGTATTGTGGCGAGAGGTACTGGGATCGATACCCAGCGACTCCACCACTTGTGAGGATGCTGTTGTCACGGTGTATTTATTAGGCCTCAATGATGCAACGAACCGGTCGTGCCCAATCACCGAACAGACTCCCGATTACCCACACCCGATAAAGAAGAAGCCTTTGTGATGATGATTATGTACAGATGAAGAAGAGGAGCCCTTTAAGTGCCCACAGTATTCTTGATTCCTTTGCTTTTTTACCAGTGTGGCTCCATCTGTGATCAGAGGTAGTGGCGCTGTTGCAGACGTAGATTAAGAATTTAGCGGTCATGCAGGAGGCGGTAGACGAAGTTTTGTCGGGGAGAATGGCTCGGGTGGGGGCCATTCTCAGGCAAACATCAGTGCACCTTTGGATCTGAATGCAAGCATATTAATCAAGTTCTGCAAACGCAATATCAACCCAAACTACACGCACCGAAAACATTCAGAAAGGTTTGTCATTTTAGCACCAATATTCTCTATGCTCATTACATGCTGTAAGCGTCTTAATGTAGTTCACAACTTGAGCTAGCAGAGGCCTACCCTTTCGGCATACACTGGGGCTGTATTTCGTGTATAGAGCAGGTTAGGTAATATCGAAGGTGCTTTCCGAGCCACCCCTCAGGGAACACCGCTAAGATAGTTATCCCCAGATATGCGAACAGCCTCGAAAAACATGTTTTGGAAAAGCCATGATTCATTTTCTTTACGCAGCCATGCGCCAGCTGTGCCAGGGAGGGCGCAGGGAGCGCTGCGCCTCCTACTGCATCAACGAGAATCACTTCACTGGCGTTTGCACGTTGCCGGCCAAGACCAGTACGTGCATCTGCTTCGACGCTCTCTGACTCCACCGGCGTAATCATAGGACAGTCGGTGCTTCTAATGGACCCGCAGTAGGCGTCTACGACTTCCCTTGAACGATGGTGCCGCACGTTGACAGTTCTTTGGCTGCAGTCCGGCGTCACCCTCACTGCGCCTTCAATATTTTGTCTAGACTGTGCCCTACTGGTTGGCTGCCTCAAGAAAACAAAGTGTGATATAAGTGCTAACTAAACTACAATAAACTTTAATATCTTTCTCGGCAAATGTCTCTCATGGATTTGATATTATTATTCCTGTTGTACGCTGTTAGCACAGGACAGGGATCATTGGAGATCCACAGGAGAGGCCTTCGCCCTGCAGTGGACGTAGCCAGGTTGATGATGATGATGTACTGTGTTGGTCAAACAGGCACTACGGATCTGCTGCTGTGGCAGTGCACCAATACACAGGAGGTCGTGCAAAAGACTGCCAGTAGCGATGACCGCATTTTAAAGGGGCCTTGTAAAACTTTTTAACATAGTCATAAAGTGGTGCCCACAACCAGTGACAGACCAAGGAATTCTTAATATCGTTTCAAACACGGTGGGAAAGCGCCCGCTCTCCTTTCAACAAACGACGTCACTGTCGTCAGTGGCTACGTCGCTAGACGTGTTTCACTGCCCCTTAATGGGGATACGCGCATTCTCTTTATTTGTTGCATTCAAACGAACACACGAAGCACGCCGGAGAATCTTTCCGCTATCATGAAATGAGCGACTGCTGTATCTGCCTCAAGCGACGTAGCCAGTACGCCCGGTGACGTTATTTCTTTACAGAAGAACGGGTGCTTTCAAGCTGTGCTTGGAAGCAAATTGCGACTTCCCTGGCGAGTATAGTGCAATAACTACTTCGCTCTCGTGCTCGGCGGAGCCTCCTTCACTCACCGACCAATTTTCTTCGTTCAATAAGTGTTGCAGGTGCCCTTTAATCTTAAACTTAAGGCAAAGATAACCAGCTGTCAGCTGTAGCTGCTTGTTAAAAACCACAAGAACTCAAAGCAAGTACGGTGTCCTCCGTTACAACATCCCTTACGACGAGGCGTGCACTGGCGCGAGGCGAAGCCTTGGAATTTTACGTGCACGCTTTTTAAATACATGATCACATGCGTAACCACTAAATATATTTCATTGCGCGCAGCTCAGGCTGGACAAAATACTGTCGAGATGCCATAGGCATCAGTACATACACTGTCAGGAAAAATTTGCTATGTGTGGCGCACTGTAATATTATTTGCTAGGTTTTGAACGTGAAGTGAACAAGGTGATGCTAAGTGGCACGGCGTAAAAACGCGTCTTGACGATTGAAGACCTGACATTAGAAGTCATATAAGAATACATATATCTAGAGCAGCTACTTACAGAACCCACCCATGTGAAACAAAATGACAATAGACACGAGATGGCCCGCATACGGGACACATTCCCAACTTATGAATGGGAACCTACAACTATCACTCAAGCGGAAATTATATAACTACTGTAGCTTACCAGTGCTAGCATACGGGGCAGAACTATGGAAAATTACAACTGGACAGGAATTTGAGGACTACGCCGCGGGTGATGGAATGAAAAAGGGCAGGCGTTACATCATGACAAAGAAAGAGAGCCGAGGAACAGGCAAGGGTAGCCGGCACAATAATTGATGTTAACAAAAACATCATATTAAAATGAAGAAACCCAACTATATCGTTATGTCACACAGCACGCTTCAGCGCACACACTTAATTATTCCACCTGGCGCAAGCAGTACCCTTTTTCTGCAGCTTTCCCGCTTCCTTCTTCGTGCGGCTATGTAAGAAAGATGCAATAAAGCATGCCCGTGCACTTTTCTCTTCACCATGTCGGCCTCGTAAATGCATTGCACGCGCTAATATACGGAACTTTACATGGTGTCAGAAGCAGCTGGACCGCGCGGCACCTTCAAGCAGGACAAGGCTTCGGGCGTACCTAGGAAGAGGCATGGATTTGCCGAGGCCGCCGGGACCACTGTTTGTGACAGATGATATGGGCGAGAAAGAGCTAAGACTTAAAGAGGTGTTGGAGCTCTACTTCACCGTAACAAAGCCCCATGGCAAACTCCGACCGATGCAGCGAAAGTAGCAGTGCTACTGAGCTTAGTAGGGAAGGACGTTCTACAAGTTTCCAAAACTTCTGCTTTAGCGAAAGTGAGAGCAAGGAAGGCTATGAGACTGCCGTAGGAAAGTTTGACGCATATTGGGCTGCTCAAGGAAACGAAGTGTACGAGCGGTATTTGTTCCGAAAGTGGACGCAGGCAGCAAGGGAAAATTTTCAGCAGTCCTCACGAGGCATTAGGATGCAAGTCCGATAGCGCAATTTCGGAGATTTAACAGATTCTATGGTTCGCGACCAAGTTGTTATCGGCATTGGAAACGACAGCCTGCGGGCCATACTTCTGCAGAACAATGAGCTCATGCTAGCCAAAGCCGGAAAAATATGCAAAGCATCAGAAGCAGCTGCCTTTCCGATGCGAAACATGGGCGGAGAACGTGGACCAAGCAGAACCTGTGAAAGTCGCGGGATACCAGCAACGCCTCCATAAGCGTTCATATTCTTGCGGTAGCGAACATGATCCACGTGACTTCCTAGCTCATGGCGAAACGTGCGAGATCTGTGAGGCAAAGGACCTACTGTTTGCTGTAGAACTGCATGCGTGGATGAGCTTCACGATGATGGTGCTATGGCGGCGACAACTTTGAAATCCTGCGGCAGCATACGAAATGAACTAGATTGGGCGGTGTTGGTCAACCTAAGCCTGGAGGCAGTCAAATTCCAAGTCGACACAGGATCTTACGCTAATCTCATATGTTACTCTGTCTACAGGAAGCTTTAGCGAGTGTCACCTACTAAACACATCAACAACTCTCCACGGTGAAAAGAGCCGGTCATAAAACACCTAGGCGTGGTCAGCCAAGAGGAAGACATCGGCGAGAAAGGCCCACTTAAACTTCTACGTCTCCGAGCAATGAGGACACGCATTACTCTGGCATAAGGCAAGTTAAATATTCTGGCTGGTGGCCAGGCTAGTCGACGCAGTGGCACTAAACAATTGCGTACGAGTAATGCAGAAATTCGGCCATCTGTAAGGTACCTGTTACCTGCGATGACACTACAAGATGCCTTTGTCCCCGGACACTGTCCCGGTTGTTCAAGCCGTGCAACGAGTTGCTTTGGCTCTGAACGAACCACTTCGGAACGAACTCATGCAGACAGAGCATGCTGCTTTCGAGGCAATGGTCAACGAGCAGACTGGAATGTAAGCCTCTTAGTGATTCCGAAGGGAAAAGAGGGAAAGTTGAGGGTTTGCATGGGTACCAGGATAATCAACGCGAGCATAAAACCGTACAATAGTAAACGACGTGGCGGGAAGATATAGAGGAAGGACCAGCCGGAGGAAAAGTGTTTAGTCGATTTGACGCGAAGGCTGGGTTTCATCAAATCCCCTTGACAAGGAGACTACAAGAATTTGCACTCTCATCCCTATTTTCGGGACGTACTGGTTCCTGCGGATTGCCTTTTGGGGTTGAATCAGCGTCCGAAATATTTTATAAGACAGCCTTGCCACGGTGCTCTAGTGGTTATGGCACTCGGCTGCTGATCCGAATGTCGCGGGACCGAACCCCGGCCGCGGCAGCTGCATACCGGTGGAGGCGAAATGTTGAGGCGCGTGTGCTGTGCGATGTCAGTGCACGTCAAAGAACTCCAGGTGGGCGCAATTTCCGGAGACCTCCACTACGGCGTCTCTCATAATCAGAGCTGGTTTTGGGACGTTAGGCTTAAGAAAAAGTCTTGGTCATGGAAAGCAAAAGTGGTTATGCAGATGCACCGAAGGTGGTTAGTAGCCTTAATCCAAAACAACAAAACGCTCCTAAGGGTGCGTATAATAATTCAGCTAGTCTTATAAATTCATGAACTTGCCTAAGCGTCAGGCAGACATAATCAGGTAGGTATAATATTTTTGGATTTCGAGACAGCCTTGGACCGGGTATGCCATTCAAAGCTGATACTAAAATTGAAGCCTATTCTCAAGCATGATCGCTTTCTGGCATGGATTGCTGCGTACCTCTCGTCAAGGCGGCAGTGTACAGTCAATGATGACACAGCTTCCCCTTCAGCTCGGACGGCATATTGTGTCCCGCAGGGCTCCGTTCTCGGTCCTCTTTTCTTTTTGCTGTTCATTAATGACATTATTCAGAACATAGGTGTCTCAATGTAGCCGTTCGCATAAGAATGCTTCATACACCAGGAGATGTCCAGCCCGAGGACGAGGTCCTGCTAAACCAAGCATTAAGCGCAATAGCGATTTGGTGGCGCACACGATAGGTGAGAAATAATAGAAAAAAACTGTAGTAAATTGCCGTAACTCATAAAAATCAACCACTTGAATTCACCTATTTTATCAATGATCGCGCTCAAACACAAAACACAGTGCACAGCTATAAGTATTTAGGAGTGATGTTAATCTCCGATTTGCGCTGGAATGAACATAAAGTTCATTGCTGAAAAAGCACACAGACAACTGGAATGTTTTCGTGGCATGCTGAAATAAAAGTAGTAGCGTATAGGACGTTTATTAGGGTCACATTTGAGTATGCAGCTGCGGCCTGGGATCGCTGGACAACCTCTAACAAACTAAAACAGGAAAGTGTCCAAAGAAAATTTGTTATGTTCATTTATAGCTGTCCTACTTGGAAAGCATCCTCATCGCGCCTCCTAGAGAAATCAGGACTAAAAAAATAGAAACAATGCACTTTTGCGACAGATTAAAACTATTTATTTGCGCTATCACAAAATGTTAAGAGTTGCTCCATCCGCATTAGCCGCATTACTCGGTCCCTTCACACCGTCGAGTTTCTTACTATACTACTAAACGGAAATCTAGGGCTGCGATCGCGATGCTGCCATGAAAATGATGGGTATGACATGAATTTGTCTAGTCTGCGGGCCTGCAGCTTAAACATTCTGGTGTATTTGTTTCTCCTGTTTTTGTGCTTCAGTGACGCGAGTGACATTACTACACTTTTTCACTACGCGACCAAGGCAGCGGCTGTACTGTACTCTACAGCTACAGATCATCAGACTGTCGCATGTACTAAAGTCGTTTGCAATGATGAGGTGCCATGCGGTCTGTTTCGTTGTTCTGTATCTCGATGGATGTGCATATTATTTCAGTGGTATTTTCCCTAACTTTGGAAATATTTGCCCCGCGTCTCGCGAACTTTATAGATGCAGTCCTGCTGTTCTTTTTTTCTTTTGTATCAGATGCGACAGAATATGTAAGCGTGGGGCGGCTTTCACGGCTCACATACATTCCTTGTGACAAGGCTGTTTGTACACCTGGTACTACAGCATTTCATTTCCGTAATCTGATTAATTCAACGCCGACGGAACGCTCTGAGCAGGCGCACAGTTATGGTGCCTAGTAGACGCCGACTTGCGATAGGCAGACGTGCCTGCAGACGATGCTCAAAAAGTCATTATAATCATTTATTTATCCCTTAAAGGTCTACACAAGGCCTTACATAAGGGGGGGTTGCAAATAACATAAACAGACGTCATAACAGAAATGCAATGTTTGAAGATCAAGTATACAGGAGACAGTGTTGGTAAAGTAAATTGGAGTAGTGCGAGAACTATTACAGGACGCGAACACACAGACACACCAGGATTTAATATAACCGATAATGAAAAAGTAAAAAAGAAACCTATAATGTGAAGAAGCTTTATTGAGGAACTAGTTGGTGTGATGGTTAGTGAGATGTGGTGGTGGTGAAAAACATTTATTGATGGTATTTACAGAGAAAGATAGGGGCGGCCTTAAGGGCCGACCCTGTACAACCTCTAGGAGTGGTTGCCTGTGGCTGCCTCGGCGGCACGCGCCCTGGCCACGAGGGCCTTTTGGCCCTCCAAGGTGGAGCAGCCGAGCAGGGCAGCCTCCCAGCTCTCTCGGGTAGGGGGTGAAGGGGAGGTGATTGGGGGCACCGCCGGGTTAGATGGACATGCCCACACCATGTGGAAAAGATCCGCAAGCGGATAATCACAGTGCGGGCATTCCCCAGAGAAGGCCGAATTGAAGTGCTTGAGTATCGCCGGGCACAATACTGTGTTGGTGTAGAGCCGTAACAGCCAGCGCTCGTCAGCTTTAGTCAGGCCTGGTGCCGGAGGCGGAAATCGGAGCCTGTTCGATTTATACATAGCTGCGATCTCACGAAATGATGTTGCCGGTTTAGGCTCTGGATCATCAGGCGATGGAGGGCAAGGCGGGTCCCGGGGATGAAGCGCGCGGGCAGAGGCATCGGCAGCCTCGTTACCGCCTAGCCCTGAGTGGGCCGGAGTCCAGATAACGGCGCGTGTAGAGGGGCGGTCCAGATAATACCAGCGCTTGAGGATTTGAGCAGCGCGATTAGTGATGCGACCTTTTATGAGATTTGGACACGCACTCCGCGAATCGGTAATAATGATCCGAGATGCGGGGTCCGCTGCGGCGAGAGCTATGGCGACTTCCTCCGCGTGAGTGATGTTTGGTGCTCGAAAAGTGAGCCCTTGAACGGGTACGTCTTGGTAGACTACGGCTGCCGTGTACCATCTCCCGTGGTGAGGGCCAGACGCATCCGTGTAGAAGACTCCAGGACGGGACCCATAACGTCCTTGCAGGGCCGCAACCAGCGCAGTGCGCCTGCCTTCGTGTGTCCCCCTAGCCATGTTTTGGGGCAGTGGTTGGATAACCAATGCACCACGCCAGTCCTCTGGGATCGTGGTCCGCTCTTCTGCGTGATAGATGTAAGAGACATGTAGACGGTGTAAGAGACATCTCCCTGCCCGCGACTTACTAAGTCGCAGGTACTGGTTGTTAAGATGGACCTCTTTAAGTTCCCTGTACGTGTTGGTCATTCCCAAATCTGCAAGACGCTGGTTAGATGTCGAGATCGGAAGGTCGAGGGCGCGTTTGTATATTTTGCGCAGAATAACTTCTAGCGCGTTTTCATCGCATTTGCGCAAACGCAGGTAGGGTGTCGAATAAAGGATTCGACTGGTCACGAAAGCGTTGGCGAGGCGCAGAGCATCGTGGCTTCTGAGACCTCCCCGCTTATTCGGGACGCGACGGACCATGCGGCCCACCTGATCCCCGACCTTGCGTAACTTGCGCAGGGTTGTATCGATTTTTCGGCTCTTGTGTATGAAGAGCCCCAGGACGCGGATTTCTTCGCGTTATGGGATATGCCCGGTGTGCAAGAGAAAACAACAACACTCTGAATTTGCCTGGGTCGCCCCGCCACGGTGGTCTAGTGGTTATGGCACTCGGCTGCAGATCCGAAGGTCGCGGGATCGAATCCCGGCCGCGGCGGCTGCATTTCGATGGAGGCGAAATGTTGAGGCCCGTGTGCTGTGCGATTTCAGTGCACGTTAAAGAACCCCAGGTGGTCGAAATTTCCGGAGACCTCCACTACGGCGTCTCTCATAATCAGAGCTGGTTTTGGGACGTTAAACCCCACAAATCAATCAATTTCCCTGGGTCGAGCTGTTGAATGCCATATTCAGGAGGACTGTTCCAATATTCAATAGCTGAAGGCAGGAATGATTTGTTAAATGCATGTGTTGATCCAGGAAGACGTTGAAATCTTTTAGAGTTGAACAGTGAACGGGAGGTGCGAGTTGGTGGAATGAGTAGAGAGCCATGCAGGTGAGAAACGTTGTGGTGCAGCTTGTGAAACTGACTAATCTGCGCCGTTTTTCTGCGAACAGCTAGAGGAGTTAGCTCAAGAGAAGATTTGATACCGGTGACTCTAGCATGTTTACTGTACTGACACGATATGAACCAGGCGGCGTGATTTTGAACTGAGTCGAGGGAGGTGATTAGATAATATTGATGTGGGCTCCAAATGGCGGAAGCAAATTCTAGTTTGGTCCTTTCGAATGTTTCGTACGCAAGTTTCCTGACAGCGGGAGGGGAGGGTCGCACTGGTCTTATTAGAAATCCAAGGGTCCTGGAGGAGTCTGCTGCGAGTGTGATGATGTGGTCTGATCAGGTCAAAGTACTGTTTATGAGGACACCCGACAAGCGGTAGCAATCTTCTTGAAATATCTCAGTGCTGTTCAGGAAATACTGGAGCGCAAGGTTAGATTTTTCGCGAGATATGGCCATGTGCTTGCATTTGGATACACTTGGTTACATGAGTCAGCGCGAGCACCATGTCTTGATTACGTTAAAGTCTTGCTGCTGTAATGTTTGATCCGTGCTGCTGGTGATTCTGCAATACACAACACAGTCGTCAGAGAAAAGACGGGTGGACGATGTAACCCCGGACGCCAAGTCGTTGTAACGCCGGACGGCAAGTCGGCAAGGAACAGTATAGGGCCCAGGACAGATCTTTGGTGTACCCCAGAAACCACATCTGTTGTGGCGGACGACTCACCACCAATGGAAGTGAACTGTGAGTGAACAGTAAAAAAACTTACTAACCATGATAATGAGATTAGGTTGAGATTTAATGTGCAAAGCTTATTTATGAGATGACGGTGGGCTACACGGTCGAAGGCTTCCGAGAATTCGATGAAGATCGCATGGGTCTGATGAGGTTGAATTCAGCCACTGTGTTTCACAAACTGAGCCGGGCCGGAAACCATGTTGCTTGCTATAAAAAACGTCATCTTCAAGATGATGGGCAATGTGGGGGAATATGATGTGTCCTAGTCAGCTCGGATCAAGGCTCAGGCGCAGTTTCCGACGTAGTTTAATGGCACGGCTGTTTATTTATCACGTATTTGCACAAAACAAACCACGAAACGATGGGTGATGGTGCGCTTTTGTTACAGCCTCGCGCAACGGTCTGACCCATATAGTCTTTAAAAATGCAGTGGAGCACTTGCCCTGTGCTTAAACAAGCAAGCAAAAGCCCGTTTATTATTATTTTAGAAGACACGCGTACATTTTACAAGCTTGAAAACATTAGCACGTCCCTTACGAGAGCAAAAATACTTATTTTAAGTTCGAACACAATTATATCCGCAAAATAAACCTTTATGGACGCTGCTAAATTTGGGCACAAGTATTGGAGGCAATCTTGCCATATCGAATACTATTGCTAAATTTGTGAGCATTCGCTATTTTTCTAACCGTAAATAAGGAGCAAGTACCTGCGGACAGGCTAAATTATTTCAAAATATTCCATTTTAGGGCAATGTATTGTAAACGACTCTCCCTTTTTTCTAGTCGTAAAGCCATATGAAGCCAGAAAAACGAACACTACGCAAATCCATGGCATACCCATCATTCCTATGCTTGCCGAACCGCCTTGCTTGAAATACCAATAGACATTAGCGGCACATTTCCCTTTAGAATTTCAGTAAGAAACTATGCTTCATGCAGAGTCCGCCGCGGTGGTGTAGTGGTTACGGTACTCGAATGCCCCCCCCCCCCCCAAGAAACGCATGTTCGATCTCGGCCGCGGCGGTCGCATTTTCGATGGAGGCGAAAATGCCAGAGGCCCGTGTACTGTGCGTTGTTAGTGCACGTTAAGAACCCCCAGTGGTCAAAATTTCCGGGGCCCTCCACTACAGCCTTTCTCTCCTCCTCTTTGTATCTTTCACTCCGTTTTCCCTACCCCCACGGACGCTTAGCCGTGCTCCCTACATGGGCTGCAGAAACTAGCGTCCTTTCCTAGCCGAACCACTATCATCATCATCATCATCATCATCATCAACGCACAAAGAAGATGGGTGAGCTGAAGTGCAGAACAAATATATTGAAGTGCTCTTTCTTTCCTTGGACAATCGCCGAGTGGAACGCCTTATCTACTGATGCAGTAGAACGTCCAACATCATTCATTTGTGTAGGGAATCAGAAATGGATATACGATTAAAGCGTCATGTTCTGTGCTCGACTAAATGGTAACCATTTTTATATTCCGCGTTCTCGTAGTATGGATGTGAGTAGTTACTGCTGTAATATTTGTTGTCTTACTTTGCTTGTATATTTTCTACAAGTGCCATTGCTTCACACAATGTTCATTAGTTCGAGCACGTTGTGTATTTGTGGCGCACTCCTGCATAAGGTCTCTGTAAAAGGACGGCAGTATGTAATAAAAATGAAGTAAAAATATGCCAATTAAAAGCAAATTTTAGCTTATTAAACGGGTAGAAATTGGTTGCACGAAACAATATAAGCAGAGAACAATATTGGTGATAAAAAATAAATCATAAAATATTGTTGGACTGAATAGCTTCTTTGCCTTTGTCATTTGATTAAGGTTCAAAATCGAGCTTCGAGGCAAACAAAATGTGCAAAGGCAACTGTAACATTAACCTATAGAATAGCGGTTGCTCCTATTCGTTGTCATTTCGCTCAGTGGATTCGACTTTTCGCCGGCTTGGGCGGACGTTCGGTTAACTGGAGGTGGACTGGCTCACATCCACATATTCAATACAGGTATAACCCAAGCACGACTCATTTGTTCTTTTTCTCCTTAACAGCAAAGCTCTTTAGGGTCGAATTCCTACGAGACGTGGATAGATAAGAATATAATTCACTGGGTATATCACTGAGACTACAATTACAATAAGTTTTGTGCATTCACGCTCTAAATCTAGCTTTAATTATCACAGACGCCGCAGGGGAGGGCTCCGGAATTCCCACCATCTCTATTTCCTTAACCTGCACGGACATCGCACAGTACAAGGGCATCTAGCATTTCGCCTCCATCGAAATACAACCGCCGCGGCCGGAATTCGACACCGTGACTTCCGGTTAGCAGTCAAGTGCCATAGCCGCTCGACCACCGCGCGAGGTTCTGTCCTGCAGATGGGAAAAGGCCTTGGTCTTGACCCGCAACACATACCGCGATATGGTAGTGATTATATGAAGGGCAATAAAGAAACATGATAAGGAAAGAAAGAAGGAAGGATGAGAGAATAGAAAAAACGGGAGAAAAAATGTCTCAAGTTTCGCATAAGGTCCCTAGATAAGCTTTTCCGTTTTTTTTTACTCATGACTGGTTAACATCCCTGCCTTCCCTTCCTTATTTCTCTCTCTCTCTCCGTTTTTTTTAAAAACGGAAAGAAATATCTAGGGACTTTAGTTTCCAGAAGGGACGAGTGGTGCCGCTCTTGCGCCCTCGATACACTACCGTTTTCTTCGGTGCACTGCTACATGACAGTGAAGGTTGTGATGGTTGTGATGGTAGTGATAGATGACAGTGACAGCGAACTTGACAGCATTGCACTAGCTCATCTCTTTACTCAGATATCACAGTCGTGGAAAAGAGTTGACTTTCATTTTATATGCGATGCAGCGTATGCTCGGGGCTATGTCCCTACCCCCAACTAAAGTCCCTAGCTATCTTTTTTCCGTTTTTTAAGTAGCGAAAAGATTTCATGTGCCGCTGGCGCATCTGATTGGTCGGCGTTGCTTTTGGCGGCCATGTTCCTCCTAAAGCTGTTACTTGAGTGCTGCAGCGAGAGAATGTGAAAGTTGCGCGTTTCAGTAGGCGGTTCCTGCCATATTAAATGCGAAGCATTTCTTAGTGAACTTCGGCGAGTTTGAGCGTATCTATCTATCTATCTATCTATCTATCTATCTATCTATCTATCTATCTATCTATCTATCTATCTATCTATCTATCTATCTATCTATCTATCTATCTCTAGCCGCCTACGATTTTGTGCTCTCCTGCCCATTTCGCTAATGGGATGTATGCGAAAATTGGTATGGCACAACATGACTGCCTGACGAACAAAAATGGCACGTCATAACATGGAAATCATGACATGCGTGTCATGAGCGGCATGATTTACATGTAACAGTCTTGGTGCTCTCCTGGTCGTCTGGTTAATGGGATGTATACAAAAATTGGTATGCCACAATATGACTGCACGGCGAACATAAATGACAGGTCATAACATGAAAATCATGACATGCATGTCATGAATGACATGGTTTACATGCCACGCGTTTCGTTAATGGGACGTATACGCAAATTGGCATGCCACAACATGATTGCATCACAAACATAAATGACAGGTCATAACACGAAAATCATGACATGCATGTCATGAGTGACATGATTTACATGCGACGGTCTTGGTGCTCTCCTGGCCGTTTCGTTTATGGGATGTATACAAAAATTGGTATGCCACGACATGACTGCATCTCGAACATGACTGACAGGTCACAACATGAAAATCATGATATGCATGTCATGGGCGACATGATTTACACGCCACGCGTTTCGTTAACGGGATGTAGACGAAAAATGGCATACCACAACATGACTGCCTCATGAACGTAAATGACAGGTCGTGACATGAAAATCATGACATGCATGTCATGAGCGACATGATTTACATGCCACGGTTTTTGTGCTCTCTTGGCAGTTTCGTTAGTGGGATGTGTAGGAAAATTGGTATGCAACAATATGACTGCATGACGGACATAAATGACAGGTCATAACATGAACAGCATAACATGCATGTCTTGGGCGGCATGATTTACATGCCAGGCGTTTCGTTAAGGGGATGTATACCAAAATTGCTATGGCACAACACGACAGCATGACGAACGTAAATGACAGGTCATAACATTAGAATCATAACACGCGTGTCATGACCGGCATGATTTACACGCCATGGTCCTGGCGCTATACTGCCGTTTCGTTAATGGGATGGCTCCGTCTACTGACCAGAGGGCGCTACGTAGCCCTCGTCGGACAGCTCAGTCGCGCACGGTGGAAACCGAGGCGACAGCGACGCGCGCGTTTCTTCGCTGCTTTCCGGGCGTGCTGCGGACCACACGAACGCTCGCGGCGTCGCCCTTTGGAACAGTTTGCCGCAGGTTTGGAACGCGCGTCTCAAAGGAAATAAAACGAAAGAAGTTGGGACGGGCGGTCGCTGCTGCTATAGGGTTGGAGACGCGCATGGCGTTCGCGCATTTCCCTGTCACAGTCTGCCCAATTTTGCTTCTTCTCTCCGCCAGGCATTGCATTCTGGCGCTGATGTCGCACATGGAAAACTCGACTGTACGGAGCCTATACGAACATTGGTTTGGCACAACATGACTGCATGACGATCATAAATGACCGGTCATAACATGAAAATCGTGGCATGCATGTCATTGGCGGCATGATCTACATGCCACTCGTTTCTTTAAAGGGATGTATACCAAAATTGCTATGGCACAACACGACTGCATAACGAACGTAAACGACAAGTCATAACGTGAGAATCATGAGATAAGTGTATGATCGGCATGGTTTACGTGCCACAGTCATGGTGCTCTTGCGGCCGTTTCTTTAAGTTCATATGTACCAAACTCGGTATAGCGAGACAACAATGCTAATCCATTCCTTATGCGTGCTTCGCATTTCCTTGATTCCCACTGCACGTGGGATCTGCCAATTTTTTTTCGCCTTTTCTTTATCCTCACTCTCTCTGTCTTGTTATGGATGTTTTGAGTACATTTGTGCAAGAGTGAACATTCAGTAAGTGTTAGCTGAACCAGTGCAGTCTGCTTTTGTAGCGTTAGCTACACTGGCCTAGCCAAGCCCGTTTCGCGCGGCACATCAAGAGCCGTGCTGCGCATGCGCAAGGATCAGTGATGTCACACAGCTTGCGCACCGGCGGCGCGCGGCAGCGGCGCACTCCCCCGCCTCCGCGCGCGACTCACCCCCGCCGGTCCGCGCATTCCAGAGGAGTGACGTCGTGGATGCACTGGCGCCGGCGCGCGCTCGCTGCGCAGTCACCGGTCTGACACTGCGCTGGAGCCCCTGCGCTTCTGACTGGCGTTCGCTAGTGTGGTATAGCCATGGAGAAGGAGAGCGCAA
The DNA here is from genome assembly GCA_013339685.2 of Hyalomma asiaticum. Taxonomy (NCBI): domain Eukaryota; kingdom Metazoa; phylum Arthropoda; class Arachnida; order Ixodida; family Ixodidae; genus Hyalomma; species Hyalomma asiaticum. The sequence continues at coordinate 4,493 of JABSTT010003945.1, read as the reverse complement.
ATGCTGCTCATCAGCGCAGAAGAGCGGAGAAGCTTGAATCATCGGATCCCGAAGTAGAATTGTCTGGCAATTAGCGGTTGAGCGTAGGAGAAATGAACAGAAGAAGGCTAAACGTGCTGCGGAGACACTGGAGTAAAGGGACGAACGTCTAGCAAAGGGGCGTCGCCAGGAGGCTGAGCGACGTGCCCGACCACCCCTGCAGCAACAACAAAACGCCGTCGATGACGTCAAGGCTCGCCGATCGATTGAATATACTGTGAAACTTAGCGAACGCGCCAGTGCGACTCGGACCTTCCAGACGTACTTCGTAAAGAATCCGTTTGGATATGTGTGCGACGTGTGCGAAAGACTATGGCACGTGAAACACTTGACGCCGCTGAGTAGTGCCATGCGTTAAACGTTGAGTTTAGCGGCGGCGCCGCAGTGGCTGAAACCGTGTCGCGGGTTTGTACAACGTGCAAGAACTTTCTCGTTAAGGCATAAGATTCCACTCTTTAGCGTTACCAATGGGTATCGTTACCCGGCCATGCCGCCAGGTGTACCGGTTCTGAACGATGTGGCCGAACGTTTACTTTCTCCGCGCATTCCCTTCGTATACCGCGTGTGTGTCATTGGAGCAGCAGTAAGCATGACAATCAAGCTAATCCTAGACAATCTAGACAACCAGGAAAGCTAAGAATAATCAACTGAACCTTTGCTAACGCTCTGTATATCCTGGCATAGCCGAGCTAAGCCACTGCAACATGTGTTTTACAAGAGCTTAGTCGCATGAGAGACTGTACCTCACAGTCAGATTGTGGATGCGAGACACGCTAGGATGACTGATGGCTGCTGAAGTGTTTGACAAATCATTGGTAGGAGATATATCCCTATCGGAAAAAAACAGTGCCGTGTAAGTTTGGCACTGGCTGGCGCTTAGACGCTGTTTTTCACTGTAGAATAGCTGGAAGGCGCTGTGGGGCACTGGGCGACACTGTATTAGCACTGGGCAGCGCTGTAATATGTACCTGGTGCGCACTTGGTAGCCCTGAAACGGGGCAGAGCGCTTTGGAAATGGCACTGCGCGCTGTCCCAGCGAGCAGCGACAGCGCCGACAGTGTGCAGCGCAAAACACTGCATGCTGTCTGCACGCAGTGCTTAGCACTGTACGCTGTGCCAGAGCACTGGACTGCCAACAGCGCTTCACGCTTGAGCTCGTGAACAACTTGGGATTCGATATAGGGGAATTATCATAGGGCCTATACTATACTGTTGGAGGGGAGTAAAAGTTGTATGGCAGACTAATAATTATGAAGGGCGCTGATGCATTGTGAAGAAATGCCGGAACTTTAGTTCACTTTTGGCTAGAAAGAACTCTATGAGAGCTCCTCGGATCAACACGTACCGCTCGTGCGTCCCTATCAGTTCGGTAGTTCAGATCGGAGAACTCCATCTTTGTTCGTGAACAATTCGTACAGTTCCAGCCACAATAATGGTGGCTCTGTAGTTGCAGAAAAGGCAACAAACCGTGCAATGCTGTAAGTTGATGAAATTCTCTGTGGTTGTGCAATACGCCGTAATCGGTACACTGTAAGCAAAAGTTGCCCGATATTTGGGTTTTTGCGGCTCATGAGCCTTAAAAAATCCCTTGTTTTCAAAAGTACAACGTCTTGTTGAGGTAAAAGGAGTATATGACATAGTTTTACTACCCCCTGTTAGAAAGGTAGTAAAAGCATGTTATTGCCCTATTTTACTACGTAGGGGGTTTTGTGTCACGTGATAAAAAAACCCCAGTCCAGAGTTTAAAGCCACGTGATCAAACAATACGTACCACGTCACGTGGTAAAAAAACTCCAAACTGCCGTGGAGCAGGGGCGGAGGCCGTGATAGCCCTCAAATGGCTATTTAGGTCTAGCCACATGGTACGCGTTTGCAAGCAACTGTTAGTCAAAAGCGTCGGTCGCGGAAGAGGGGAGTCGACGTCTCGGGGCGTGAGTGTGAACGGCGTGAGTGTGATCGGCGCACGCGCCGATACGCGCCGGTGTCCGTCAACCAGAACGTGACACCGTGACATCTCCGGCAGCTACGCCTAGTGACCGTCGTTTCGAAGGCACCGCCGAGTTCTGGAAGGCACGGAAACTACGGTCGCAAACGTTCCTGACTGACCGCATCGTCCACCAGTACGACAACGACACGGCGAACTACCCCAAGTGTTACCAGTGCGGCATGGTTTTGTGCTGAGTTCGAGCGATGCTAGCTGTCCTAGCGCGGTCTTGGTGGACGGCGGCCAAGTGAAAACGCACTTTCGAGTATCTTGCTCTCGCGCTTGTGCCTGTGTTTGTTGCGCTCTCAACGAGTTAAAACGTGCTTCCAATGTTATAAGTCGAAGGGTGAGTCTTCGTTTACTGCTCAATAAATTGAGTGATGTCTGCATTTTGCGTAAGCCTAGTGTTTACGCAGAAAGCCATTGGTGGGAATAAATAGATACTTCTACGGCAGCCACAGTAAACCTCGAATGGGCTTTAAAATAACTCAAAAACAAAGCCTAGAAAACATTGTTTAGGCAGTAAAAAATTACTCCGCGTATACTCGCTGAAAACCTCCAGGGGGGGTAAATAATTACTGCCGTTTCTATACGTTCAAAAACTCGATTAGCGTGAGAGTAAATTTTCACCTTGACTGTTACGTAGTAAAAAAAAAAACTCAGAAAAGGTAGTGCGCTAGAGGACAAGCTGTTTACCTCCCGTTCCTGGTTATTTTTGTTTAGTGTGTACATTTTACGTGAAAACCCTCTGTTGCTTCACGAGTGGGGCACAAACTGAAGTCACCATCATTCACCGCTAAGAATCCCACCTTGTAGACACCTAGAAAGTGCGATCGCAGTTATATGTGTCACGGCGACCAGTAGGCAAACGATACGCTCCATTTCGATGCCGTTGCGGGAGTTCTCCCAGCAGCACTTAACCGCTGTAGAGCACAGTTTATTGAGAACGCGCTCAATCTTGATGGCTGAAACTTTCATCTGTGTAGTTAAGTGGTGAAATATGACCGCATTTAATGCGTCATGAGCGCGAGGACGCCCAGACGTTTAATAGGTCGTTGTAATTTATTCGCTTCGTTCCTTGTACAAGGCATTATTGACCATCGCGAACGAAGTACTAGGCTAAGCCTAATCGTTGTCAGAGCTGTATTACGCCGAACATAAAGAGGAGCGAGAAACTTTGCGTGCCTTTCACTTACCGGATATGTGAAATTTTCAGCGCGCCTTACAAAATGAGGATAGTTTCCGCGCATAAGTGTATACAAACACATAATGGCGGACATTGCGAATGTCGCGACGTACTGTTCAGGTAGCCTCTCTTTCTTTTTCTTTCTTTCACTGCGAGACGTACCGGAAGGGTGTTAATATCTCGACGCGAGCACACCCATGTGATAAGCTACCTTCGGTTTGCTTGTTCTACGCAGTTAGGTATTGGAATCTGCATTTCCAAAGGCAAAGTGACAACACTGACAATATATAGTGTTTTCTTTCGCAAGCGAAAGAAAACGAAGTGTGCGCGTATCTCAGCATGGCGCCGTGATAGAACGTCCGCGTCCAATTGTGAAGCGGCGTGCGTGGTAGGTTCGAATCCTCATCATCATCATCAGCAGCCTGTTTAGGTCCACTGCAGGACGAAGGCCTCTCCCAACGATTTCCAATCCACCCTATCCTGAGCGAGTTGGTTCCACTTTATGCCCACAAACTCTTTAATTTCATCGCTCCATCTAACCTTTTGCCTACCTCTGTTGCGTTTTCCCTCTCGTGGTATCCATTCCGTCGCTCTTACTGTCGACCTATTATCCTTCCTCCTCATGACATGTCCTGCCCAGGTCCACTTCTTTCTTTTAATTAATAAGATAATATTGGCTACTTCTGTCTGTTCTCTGATCCATTCCGCTCCTTTTTATCTCTTAGCGTTGACCCTATCATTTTCCTTTCCATTGCACGTTGCGTGCTCCTTAGTTTCATCCCTAGTTTTTCGCTATTCGCCATGTTTCTGCACCGTATGTTAGTACTGGGAGAATGCAGTGATTGAATACTTTTCGCTTTAATGAGAGCGGTAAATTTCCGGTCATGATTTCGTAATGCCTTCCGAATGCGCTCCAGCCCAGCCCTATTCTACGGAGAATTTCGTTTTCCTGGGTAGGAGTTCCTGATATTAATGATATATTGATATATATTGATGATATATTGATGCTGCAGCACATCTGTCTACGGCGGCGGTCAGCTCTGTGAAGCAGCAGAGGGCAGTAATAATCATTGGACCCGGACAGGCCGCCACTGGAATCTCAACATTCGAACGTTCAATGCAAGATCCCTCTCAGGCGAGGCTAGATTAGCGGAATTACTCGAGGAACGAGAGGGAGTTAATTGGGACGTCATTCGCCATAGCGAAGTTACGAGAGAAGGTGAAGCTTGCATAGTCTTAAACAGTGGACATGTCCTCTGCTATAGAGGATTACCCAAAAAGAGA
>JABSTT010003944.1:0-24691 GCA_013339685.2 Hyalomma asiaticum | reverse complement strand
ACACACGCAGCACTCGAGACGAAGCACGCAGGACTCAAGCGAGTGTCAGGCGAGCTGTTTATGGGGCGAACTTGTGCCCAGCAAACAAGGCCAATCACAATTCACGCAAACAGCGGCGTGAACAGTCGTCGGTCGACGGAAAGACTGACAAGCGGCGTAACGCGTCGGCTTTATACACGCGTCATAACACGTTCTCGCAGTATCTCTGGAGTCCAGAAGTCACTGAAATGTGCGCGTCAAGCATGCAAAGTTTCAAGAACGGTCCATATGGTTCCAGCAGTCGTATGCAAGATAAACGCGGCCTGCGTTGCGCGTAACAGAGTGATAACGGCGCTCCCCGCAAGCAATCAAAACCAGCGCGCGTGTCACTGGGAAGTGATAACGGCTTTCCACTAAACCAAAAACAACCGCACGTGTCAATATCAACCTATATACTAATGCAAGAACTGGGAAAGCGGTTGTACTTAGCCGCTCTTGCATTATGTTCCATGAAACTGGTAACTCTACTTTACAAGTCTCTCAAAACGCCATTTTCGCTTCTCGGTTGCAGTGGTCTAGTGGGGTCGTGGTAGTGTACTACGTACTTCTCAGTCGAAAGACGCGGGTTCGATCCAGGCAGCGGCGGTCGCATTTCGATGGAGGAAAAATGTTTAGGCTAGTGTACTGTGCGATGGTCAGCGCGCTTAGGGGGCCCCGAGTTGTCCAAATTCGAGGAGTGAGTCCTCCTGGAATTTCGATGTCCGGCGCTATATATGCTTTTCTTTTTTCATGTGTCTTCCAATATGCTTTTAGTGCGCGTCAGCGACCGTGTCGTGTTCTTTCTCTGTCCTGTCTTGTACCGCTGTTATGCCTGGAAAGTGAGTCCACCATTAAATGGTGCGCCTCATAATATATCGAGTGTTTTGACATGTTAGTCCTTCTCAATAACATTATTTTCACACAGAGCGAAAGGTGACTGCGCCTTACGGTCGCAACACTGTGCACGGCAAGTGCCAACGCCGTCAGTCCGCTTTTACACCGTAAGGAAATACGTACACGCGCGGAAGGACCCGAGTTCAGTAAAATGTACGAGCGGACGCCGACGCTCCCGATAACATGGGTGATTAAACAAAACAGCACGGATGCTACGCACAGTGACTGCAACAACACGAGCGAGCCGCGGGCCAGAACATCTGCCACACGTCCGAGCAACTTCGCGTATCCTTATTTGATGCCAGCTTGCTGCGTATACAACTTCGCATGCAGCCGCGCATGGAGCGTAGGTTCTGCGACAGATTTTTGCGTCACCAGACTTGTAACTGCTTCCTTTCTCTCTCTTTTTTTTTTACATCTAGTGCTGGTTGGCTTCTATCTAGCGGCACCCTATTACACAGAAGAAAAAGGCCCTCATTCAAGTAGGAAATATCTTCATTTCCCGCACCAGAACTACCTAAATGTGCCGATATGCTCAGAAACAACTGTCCTTACACTGGCTTGAAGAAATGCCTTGCAATGTAAAGCAGAACAGAAAAAAAAAGAAGCCCAGAACACTGCAAATAATATGATCTCTGTACATAATACCCATAAGCAACCAACCCCACTTTCAGCTGTTTCCACGCCGCAGGGCTTATGGAATACCAGTCCGCGGAACACACGAAAGTACTGTTCTGAATAATGGATCGCAAGGTTGATTGGGCCTTCATAGTTGGTGTCACTTTCGAAAGGAGCACGCGCCCGAAAATGATGAAGTCACCCGTATTCGCTTCGAAAAAAGAGCTGCCAGATAGCCGAAACTACCGTGTTCATACGTGCTACGCGGCACAAGAAAGGAAAACAAGCTACCCGCAATGCGCGGAGAGAGCGAGTGTTCGCGACTGGACTTTTATAACCCCCTTGAGCATTCGGGTGCTCCTGAATTTTTTGCAAATCGCACCGCAGCGTTCGCAATTGCCTCCCTGTCGCTCCGGCTAGTAGTGGGTTCCGAATATCGCGAGACAGTAAAGAAAGAAAAAATAGACAGCAAAGAACTTATGCGACGAACTTGCTAATGCAATAGAGTGAACTCCCCTGCGCAGTTATACGCTTCGAGTTTGGAGGTTAAGGCACAGCGGCCGTCTTGCGGGGCTCCTCTTTTACGTCGCTTTGTTTGCCGAAGGCACAGAGCGAAACGTCCCGAGAGCCATTTTTCAGTGGCAGGCGAGAAAAGCCATTCCGCCGGAGACGCAGACGCTCCATATTTTACAGACGACCGCCGCCGGGGCCGAACGCTCAGCGGTCGTCTGCAATCCCGCGGCCGCGATTGGCCCCCTGAGCCACTCGGCGGCGGTGAAGAGCCGTAACAAAGGCCGGTCATTGGCGCAAACCGGCGCTCGCAGCGCCCTCCCGTGCGTTGCCAAACCGTGTTATAGCGGGACGGGCCGTTGCAGACGTACTACAATTCGGCGCAGCCGGCATTTTCCCGCCGAGGAAGATGAGTTCTTCCGCCGGCGTCTTGTGTTCCTTCGTTTGCCCTGTCTGTCTGTGGGCACGCTCGCTAGCTAGGTGCTTGCGGACGCGGAGCTTCCTGTCCGGGCCAGCGGAAGTGAGCCCTTCCTCGTCTTAATTGCTGCCAGGCGCCGACCTTCCGCCATGACGCGCCCCACTTCCATGGTACTGGCCAGCGCCATTGAGCAACTTACAGTCGCCGTCAAGTTCCTCCAAAGGAACCAAAACAAACAAGCTGGCTATGGGAACCCTTCAAGGAGAACAAGAAAATTACGGCATTACCCGCCTTTTTCTATTATTTTTTACGTTTCCAGGCATACATAAAATGTACTTATATCGTATGAGCCAGAATTTCTTCTATGGAAGTGGGGTCAGAGTCACAAGGCTTTTAGTTGCGATGTGCTGCATCTTACTAATGGTTCACCTTCGCTAATGCTATACCAAGCGTCAGGTAGAAACTTTCTTGCGAACTATTCCGGTGCAAGACGTGCCCAGCTCACGGCCCTGTTTACATTCTCGGCTAAAGTTTCGCCAATTTCACACAGAAATAATGAAATTTACGAGAGGCAACTAACTGGTGCTCGCTCACTAAGCGCCTACCACACTGTGCATAATTATTTCATAGCTTCAATCAATAATTAAGCAATCGGGTAGCGACACCTTAATGTACTGCACTGAGGGTACCAATTAAATTAGCGATGGTTGCAAATGGTGTTCTAAATGCCTAATTGATTTTTTAGTGTACTATAGGTCCCATATAATAATCTTTCTTGCAGAACAGAAGAAAGTGCTCGAAATAAAGGAACGGCATAATATGGTGAAACTACGGAAACATATCGTACATTTCAGTCAATGCTGGCAAGTGTCTTAAGGAAAGAGATCAAATGCAACTCCGTCAAAATCTCTCTAACAAGCAGTCTTTAACGCGTCTGATTCAAATTCTATATTTGTAGCAATGACTCCATTTCGAACACCTCTTTCGCAATGCACTTCATCTCGCTTTGCAATATCAATGAAACGTTCCTTTCATACGCCTGTTTCATTAATCGACGAGGAACATGCATAAAGGTAGTAAAACAGCAAAACAAAAACGCAGAACATGGGGAGCAGGCCACACACCAAGACCAACGGTTGTCATTACCAATGGTTTCTTACATTTCAATCTTTTTTTTTTCTCGCTCTCTCTCTTCTTCATTCTCCATAGCGATCACGCAGTTCAGAGACGAAAGAATCGAAAGAGAAAGCGGCGGCGGAAGGACACAGACGTGCAGACCGGAAACCGGAAGCCCAGAACGACATGGCCGTAATCGGAAGTAACTGCCGAAAAACGAGCAGCGGGCGGAAATCGCGAAATGCTACTGTGTCTTTCTTCGGCTTTTTGCCCGGTCTGTCATACAAATTGGCTTTTCTGTGCGCGCAGGCATCGATAAATTATCGCTTTCACTGCGCGCACTAACGAGTGGGACATGAATGGGCGCTGCATGTGCTGGCTCAGTATCGGTGCCGCCTCCTCTCCGAACAGCGATTATATTTACAGTTCCGCCTGCCCTCTCTTCCTCCATAAATAAGTGCTAATGAGGACCACCTTCCTTCCCCTAAAACAAAGCGACATTAATCGCGGAAAAAGGCACCTTCGTTTCATGAGCAGCATCTGTGCATATAGCGAACTGGCACAGGAAGCCGAAGGATTCGTACTTCACCAACCGTAGTTCCACATTTCTAACGCGATAACGTCAATAGGGCTCGCGTCGCAGAATACCCGGCATGCGCGTAGGTGCCGGCGTCCTTAGCGGGAAAAAAATCATCCCGAAGCCCCCCGACCACGCGTGCCCACCGCGACAGTGTACGTACTTAGGAACAAAAGTGAACTTATCAAAGTGAAATCCGTCAGAAAAATTGTAAACTACGGCGTAACCCGAAACTACGCACGTGATATAGCTCCGTCTGCACAATGAATATACGGGAAAAATATGTTACGAGGTAACCTAAATACAAGCGAAATTTCCTTCATTACTGTACGCTTAATGGCCGAGTGCCCGGGCAGCACCATCATTAGACAAGAAGGAGCCATGGCCAGTGCAGGTTCTATAAATATCATCCAAGCAGCGTTCGCCAAGCTATCGCGTTCAACTCTTACAGGCTCTCCAATTCTTCGCAAGGCTATCACAGTGCCTCGCTGACTCGCAAGCAATATGTAGATGCTATTTTGTAGTCTACACTGGGTTGCATTAGGTCACAAGTTTCGCATCTGGATAATTGGCATTCTGGCATAAGCATGTCCCTTACTGTAGAAAAAAAATACAACAGAAACATTTCGTATAAACTCAAAGATATGCAACACCGGTATATGACAAATGGAACGGTATATTTATCTCGGTATATGATAAATGGAAGGACATCGATAAGCACTCAAATCACGCTTATAGTGGATCCTACATAATGGAGCCATTATCACATGCAATAAACAGCTCTAGATAGCATCGCCACAAAATTCCCTAAAGCAACAACACTGACGCTGAAACTACAGCACAAAAGCATGAAATACACAAAGCAACATAAAGCATGAAAAATAGGATAGGAAGATCAGGACAGGTAGAGGGGTGTGGGGGAGTGATCGGAGAAGGCCGCTAGTACTAATATGTATTGCGCACTTAGCTCACTGTGCCATGGCCGGCATGTTCATATGTCAGCACTTACGTCTGTGTAGGTCAAGCCCCACAAACTAACACGAACAAATTTTCCACGGAAGAATGTTACCTGACGGCATTTTCCGATTTCACTAATCTGACAAATGCCTGCATTCGAAGGAATGGCGTGGGTTGTGTACGTCAGAGGGGACAACTTGAGTGTCAAGCCTGCCCTGATAAGGAAATCAACAACGTCAGCACCATCATGGCATGCACAACGACGCCATCATATTGACAGTGTTCATAAAAAGCACAAGAAACTAAGATGAAGGATGAAACTAAGATGAAAAAACACAAAACAACAGAAATCCCCTGTCCTGTCCGTTGTGTTCCTTTCGTATTTATTCAATGCCATTCAATGCTGTTCCATTTTGTCTTCGTACAGTCCCAGCCAACCCTGTGTACCTGTACTTGTCTTCGTTCAGTGGCAATCTAGTCATAAGTGTCCGTTTCATCTTTGTTCAGATCAAGTCCTGTCGTACAATGTGTTCCGTCATCGTTCAGAACCAATATTACTGGATATCTCCCTTCTGTCTTCGTTCAGATGCAGCCCTGTCATATTTGCTGCTCTTGACTTCGTTCAGTAGCACCCCTGCCATAAGTGTTCCTTTCGTCCTCGTTACATGCCAATCCTGTCGTTCCATCTTCATTCAGTGCCAGTACTCTCTCGTATGCCTTCGTACGGTGGCAGCCATGTCATATTTGTTCCTTTCGTCCGCCTTTTAGTGCCAGTCCTGTCGTTCTGACTTCTCTCAGCGCCAATCCTATCGTATGTCTGTCTGTCGTCTTCGTTCACTTCCAGGCCTGTCGTGGGTGTTCCCGTCATTTTCGTTCAGTGGATGCCCTCTCATAAGTGGTCCTTTCGTCTTAATTTAGAGCCAGTCTTGTAGTTCCTTCTTTGTTCAGCGCCAGTCCTATCATATGTTTTCGCCTTCACTGAGAGCCAGCATTATCACATGTGTTCCTTTGGTCTCCCTTCAGGGCCAGTCCTGTCACACGAGTTCCTTTTGTCTTCGTTCAACCAACAGTCCTATTGCATGTGCTCTTCATCTTCAGCACCTTTTATGAACACTGTCATGATAAACCAACTCACTCAAATTGTTCTATTGCCATTGTAATTGGTACCGAACAGGCCAATTGCTCTCGTATAGCCAACGTCACGGGTTCTCCTAAGGTACTGCACATCTATAGCATAAGCTTGATGGGACACTTTGTGGTTGAGGCTTTTGATTCTTCCACTTAACTGGCCTGCGTTCTGCATGTCAATTATTTCTCCCTGCATAATGACTTGAAGACGCGAGAAATTGACACAGACGAAACACAAAAAAACGACAAGGACAAGCGCCTTTTTTTGTGTTTTTTTTGTTCTTTTTGTGGGTTTCGTCTGTGTAAATTTTTCGCGTCTTCAAGTCATTATGAATGGTCACCAACTAGCTCAAACAAGAGTTCTCCATGCAGCAGCACTTACTTATTGAGGGTTCCTCCATTTGACATCTAAAATGGCCAGTGCACCACGCCGTTCTCTCAAAATCCCACACATACAGAAACTGTTTCAAACATGGCGGAGAAATACAGAAATTTATCAGTGCCACTCGTACAGAGTGCCGTAGTAGGCGGATATTTCTGTGATCGTCTGTTGATAAGTTAACTGAGCACTGCACAGAGCCGTCCAGCTCTAAGTAGAGAAAAACTGAGCGGAAATCATCCTCCACCAGCTTAAGAGATGTAGCTTATGTCAGCTTAGTGCTCAGAAAACTGCACATAACGCAATTAACCCATAACTGTCCCCATTGGCTAGCGTAGACACCAATTGCTTCTGCATAATCGTCACGATGCATCTTACAGACGGCCACAGATAAGAGAAGAAAGGTGGCAGCAAGACTCGCTGACAAGGGACAGGAAAAGGAAACCAGGCGTCGAGTCAGAGATGGCCGCCAGGTCAGTGACGTCAGTGCCCTGCGGCAGTGACCTTCTGGCTCGACAGCCTTCGCCAACTCGCGCCAGAGGGAGAGAGGAAGGGTTCGAAGAGTAACAACCAAGGAACGAGCGTAATACCTGGCGACAAAGAAGTAGGAGTGGGGTTACGCACACTATAGGGCACCCACATGCCGTTGGCGTGCATGAAGAGGCCCGGGTGGGGCCCCGCCGGATCCCCCGGGGGGCCTGCTCGGCCCCGGCAGGGTTGGCACCGCCCAGCGGGAACCCGGCAGACGGCACCACGGCACACGCCGGCACACGGCGCGCTTCACCTGCGATGGGAACGCCACGATATGCAGGACACTTGCGAGGCGGGCAACACATTAAAGAGGCTCTGCGACACTTTTTGAAACAAAGCCAGGAAACGGTGTCAATTAGTCGTGGAAGGCTCCTGTGAACATGTGAGCCACATAATGCACGCATCACTGCACGCACCAGGGGATTCGCAATTTGGTTTCAAGTACAGCTCGAAAGTACCCACTCTTTGTTCAACAAATGACGTCAATAGGTGCACCGACTACAAAATGCATAGCGCTTTAGGGTCTCGCCTTGTCGACCACCGTCTATTGACGCCTTCCGTCGCGTGCTGCTGCTTTAGGCCGACAGCTGCGATGTGCCACAGAGGGCGCCACCGCCTAAGTCGTGCGCGCGATTTCTCCTTCCACGGCACTTCTGCGCACAACGAGAATCGCTGTGTTACGAGTGCTAAGCACTGTCTAAAGTTCCACAGCAGTGGAGACCTTTATCTGTCCCCTCTCTCACACACTGGCGGCGCTGTGCTCCTGTCGCGCTGGCTGCTCCTGGCGTGTGTGACTGCAGTTCTGTGTCGCTACTAGACTGGCCGTGCGAGCCTACAGAAAAAGTCAGTTTCGCCAGAAGGGCGAAGCAATGAATGCGATAGCAATGCATGATACAAAATGTTATGCGAAGTGAGGCTGGCAGCTAACTCTTGGAGACGATCGCACCTAAGTCTACAAAATGCTGCTGTAAGAGAATACGGCTGCTCCAGGGACACTTCGCAGTCCCTCTGCATTGAGATCTCGGTAACTGAAGGCTTTGCGAGCCGCCCGCTGATGGCTGCCGAGATAGTGCACACGCCAGCAATGGCGACCACGCGAAGTCCATAGTTGCTGCTCGAGCGAAAAGTTCCCCGCCCCCCTCTCGTTTTTTTTTTCATGCTCGTCAAAGACGGGCGGGGCGCTTCCGCTCCGCTTGCTGCTGTAAGAGAATACGGCTGCTCCAGGGACACTTCCCAGTCCCTCTGCATTGAGATCTCGGCAACTGAAGGCTTTGCGAGCCGCCCGCTGATGGCTGCCGAGATAGTGCACGCGCCAGCAATGGCGACCACGCGAAGTCCATAGTTGCTGCTCGAGCGAAAAGTTCCCCGCCCCCCTCTCGTTTTTTTTTTCATGCTCGTCAAAGACGGGCGGGGCGCTTCCGCTCCGCTTGCTGCTGTAAGAGAATACGGCTGCTCCAGGGACACTTCGCAGTCCCTCTGCATTGAGATCTCCGCAACTGAAGGCTTTGCGAGCCGCCCGCTGATGGCTTCCGAGATAGTGCACGCGCCAGCAATGGCGACCACGCGAAGTCCATAGTTGCCGCTCGAGCGAAAAGTTCCCCGCCCCCCTCTCGTTTTTTTTTCATGCTCGTCAAAGACGGGCGGGGCGCTTCGGCTCCGCTTGCTGCTGTAAGAGAATACGGCTGCTCCAGGGACACTTCGCAGTCCCTCTGCATTGAGATCTCGGCAACTGAAGGCTTTGCGAGCCGCCCGCTGATGGCTGCCGAGATAGTGCACGCGCCAGCAATGGCGACCACGCGAAGTCCATAGTTGCTGCTCGAGCGAAAAGTTCCCCGCCCCCCTCTCGTTTTTTTTTCATGCTCGTCAAAGACGGGCGGGGCGCTTCCGCTCCGCTTGCTGCTGTAAGAGAATACGGCTGCTCCAGGGACACTTCGCAGTCCCTCTGCATTGAGATCTCGGCAACTGAAGGCTTTGCGAGCCGCCCGCTGATGGCTGCCGAGATAGTGCACGCGCCAGCAATGGCGACCACGCGAAGTCCATAGTTGCTGCTCGAGCGAAAAGTTCCCCGCTCCCCTCTCGTTTTTTTTTTCATGCTCGTCAAAGACGGGCGGGGCGCTTCCGCTCCGCTTGCTGCTGTAAGAGAATACGGCTGCTCCAGGGACACTTCGCAGTCCCTCTGCATTGAGATCTCGGCAACTGAAGGCTTTGCGAGCCGCCCGCTGATGGCTGCCGAGATAGTGCACGCGCCAGCAATGGCGACCACGCGAAGTCCATAGTTGCTGCTCGAGCGAAAAGTTCCCCGCCCCCCTCTCGTTTTTTTTTTCATGCTCGTCAAAGACGGGCGGGGCGCTTCCGCTCCGCTTGCTGCTGTAAGAGAATACGGCTGCTCCAGGGACACTTCGCAGTCCCTCTGCATTGAGATCTCGGCAACTGAAGGCTTTGCGAGCCGCCCGCTGATGGCTGCCGAGATAGTGCACGCGCCAGCAATGGCGACCACGCGAAGTCCATAGTTGCTGCTCGAGCGAAAAGTTCCCCGCCCCCCTCTCGTTTTTTTTTTTTTCATGCTCGTCAAAGACGGGCGGGGCGCTTCCGCTTTGATGGCAGGCGTCCCGATGGGGTGGTGCTATCGCGTGCGCCCTCCAAGCGACGGAGATAGGCCGGGCTCGTTTGACCTCTGCTTCAGCCGAGATCGTCACCACCACTCTCGTCACCCCCCGCCCGCGAGTATAGCGTGCGATGCGCGGAGGGCGGGTGTTAATTTGGACCTTATACGGGACTGACGGCGACGGCAAAAGCCCTTCCAGACTGCCCATATAATTGCTATCGCAATAAGAAAGGTGCGCTGCCCTGATGTTGACGAAGGGGAGACGACGGGCTTCACATATTCACAATGAACAAATAAAGCATAGCAGGTGATCATTCCGCCGTCGTAAAATCCGCCAAAGCTATTCATGCCTCAAGCGACTCATTGTGCCCCCAGTTATGTCACTCATTAAAAGAAAAGCTGGCGATTTACATCTGTATTTGACACCAAATAGTTAATCACCTGTTGCACGCAGCGCACCGATATTTGGCTCATTTGTTCACAGGTACCTCAAAGACTGATTCTCAGTGTTTTCTACCTATGTAAAAAAGTCTTAAAGGGCCGATTTAAAGCAACCCTTTGCAATAGCATGTAGTTGGTGAGCCATAGCTGCAGAATAAGGGGTGCGCTTTGGGCGAGCACAAAACGACGAATGCGAGAGGGTACATCATCTCTCCTTCGCTTTGTGTTCGTCCTCATTCACGCCCCCTCGTTTTGAAGCTATGTTATAATGCCGCGTCCGGGTCGCAACAAGCAATACTTATAGCACGCGATGATATGGCTTCGAGACTGTTAATCCTGTGCAAGACAGCAGGCAGTCTTAGGCCACGCCATCAGACAACGAACGAAAATTGAGCATCGTATTTTGACACGAAAGCAATTCATATAAGTGTCTATTCTTCTTCGACAGAGAACGCAGGAAATCTGCACGCTAACCAAGACGCGTGAGGGAAGCGGAGCACTTGCCCCGAGAGCTTTTGGTTCGGCTTGGAATTTGAGGGATTCAGACGCGCGATCAATGTTTGATGCGGCGCCAGTGTCGGAAATGCGAAACAAAGTCGCCGAAGCGAGGCAATCTCTTGCGCACGCATGAACTGTGCGGCCGCGCGACGCCATAAATGAACTTAAAGCGCTAACTGCACACGTGCGCGTCAAAGTAATATGCACTATTAGCAGGTGACGTACCTTGTCGTTGCTGAGGCAGTAGAAGACGAGCACTGCTAGTCCCAGCAGGATGTTGAGGACGGAGAATAGGCTAGTGTGCACCAGCGAGCCGCGCGACACGTGGAGCTGGGCGAACGAGCTGGCCAGGCACAGGGACGCCAGCACCAGCAGAGAGTGCGCGCTCAGGGACCTGCATGGAGAGAGAGATAGGGCGCGACTCGTACATGTCTGCAAACAGTGAGGAATAACGATCGTGTGGGCTCGACTGGATCGGCACCTATAATGGCAAATCGGCAGTGCCACACATGGGAGGTCAGTCAGATGCAGAGGCGACGTCTGCGACATCGTATTCTTTTGATGTAGAGTGGCACAACCCGGCTTCACCAATGTAAGGTGCGGGCTTTCGTACGATTTTTCAGTTTTTTTCTCGAACCTTACGCGTGCTCTCGCGACATTTTCTGCGACGTTTCTCCGTTTCAAATGCCTGCTACCTACGGAAGTGCCTCTTTAAATGAATAAATAGTAATCATAACAATGGAGGTTCGTTCACTCAAGGAAAGGACGCTACTGTTTTGTAGCACTTGTCGGGAGCACGGCTCAGAGTTCGTAAGGGCATGGGGAAAAAACGGAGCGAAAGAGTACAAAGGACAAAAATGCCGTAGTGGAGAGGTCTGGCAATTTCGACCACTTCGGCTTCTGTAAAGTGCAGTGACAAGGAACAGTAGACGGGACTCTGGAATTTTTGCGGTGCGCCACCCTACGAAAACAATGCACAGCCTGTCTTAAAAATTCGTTCCCCTTACATCTTCGTAAACACTTCACCTGCCTACGGTTGCTGCGTGACCTAATCCTCGTGACTTCTTTGTGTCAACAAGCCGTCAAGAGCGACGTTACGAGGATGCCATGGCGCTACCGTAACACAAGACCTTACAGAAACTGCAATGGTGCTAATCTAAATAGTGTAAGCAGTAGCGACATCTGGCAACCTACCTCGTGTTGGCTATCCTCTCCTGCTCCTTGCTCTTCAGCGTTGCGTGCAGGTCGACGTGCCGGTGAGCCTTGCAGAACACCATCGCCAGGAAGATTAGGCATAGCTGCGGGAGGCGCGAGACAGCGCGTCAGGACACTCGTGCCCTTCACATCCCGTAGCGAATAACACGAACATGACGCGACAAAGAAGTGCATGCGTGGACTTGCGTTGACATTACAAGACAACAAGGTACACCGCTAAACGGGGCTCTGCATTCATGATAACCCTTCCTGGACAGAGTTCATTAATAAAAGTCTTTGTAGCCTACTTCATTCTCTAAGTCAACTATTAATCCGCATAGGGAACGTAATCTAGTTTTGCGACTGTCGATCTCTAAGACTTCGTAAGAACCAAACGATACGGCCGATTTTCCAATGAATAATACGACCAAGAAACGCAATCCCCCGAGATTTGAGGCAAAGCCTAGAAATGAAAGTGGAGTGTATTTACTGACGCTTTCGACCTGTGAGACTTCGACCTGTGTTTAATGTCCCCTATATTTAACTTTCGAAATGTTTTGAAAACTTTTGAAAGCGTAGATGTTGCAGTAGTGCGAAACGACCAGAGCTCAAGCAAGAAGTATTTGTTATTTTGTTTATTTTCCTGTTTTATCCATCTATATGTGTAACACGCTGCCAAAACCTTGTATAAGATCGCAGTATCTATAAATAAAAATAATAAAATAAAGGTAGGTGACAGCGCAAGCGCGATATGCATCCTCTGTATACTCGAGCCAACAAAATCCCCAAACACTATATAAGGCAGACGAGATTTATCATGAAAGATGAAGCTGCCCTAAACCCACAGTATGTAGCCTCAGAGATTTAAGATGAGCGCGTTCTCGATATCGGAGGCCGAATAGAGGCACGCGGACGGCGGTAAGCGTGAGCGTCGAACGCACCACAGCACAGAATGCGGCAGGGCCGACGAAGCTCCACAGCTGGTGTCCTTCCATGTCTATCCAGCAAGCCTTGCGCGACAGCACAGACGGACCAAGCGACGGCAGTGACCCGTAGCTGGATGGGCTGATGCCCGCCGACACGCACACGATGACCGCCGGCGCTCCGTAGGCCAGCAGGTAATACCTGCGCACAAAGCAAAGATGTCGCCGGATGCTAGGGTCACTGCGAGTCACGTGAAGCATGGCGCATGCATGCGCACGGGTGACAACATTATCCGTAACACTTACTACGAACCAACTTGAGTTGGCTGGCACGGGATCATCAGGTGGAAGGCGCGGTTACAGAGAAAGCAAAATAACCTAGAGACAAATAACTAAAGCCAGTACCACACCTCCGAAATCCGAGTTAGCAGTGGTGGACCTGGAGGCAAGGGTGGCATCTTCGCTGTCGCCACCGCGTAGCACTATCGTTATCAATACGACCGCCTCGTAGCAGTACTCATTGTACTTTACCATCGTCACCTGCCATACATCCCTCTATATCTGTCTTCCCTTTACTCCTGTGAGGAGTAACAGGCCAGAGACTCACTCTCCAGGCCGACCTCTCCTCCTTTCCTCTCATTAAATGCTATCTTCTTCGTAGCAGTAGACTGAGTATACAAGGGCGTGGGTATGTGGTCGAGGGCAAACGCGGGACCGCTTTTCCCTCCTGCGCAATCCGAGTTTCTTTACTTATTCATTACGCCTTTCTTTCTTCCTTTCTTTCTTTCTTTCTTTCTTTCTTTCAGTATTGCCCTTCGCGTAATCACTATCACGTAGCAGTGGGCTGACGGGAAAAGTCTCGATGGTGGGTCCAGACAAGAGAAAGGGTGTGGGTGGTGGGACAAGAGCAAGAGAGGGTTCGCTTTTACCTTCTCAGTGCTAGCGGACGTCAGGAACGCAGACATGGCCAATCCCTAAACAGCTCCGCTGTTAATACTATAAAGACCACGTACAGCCCATCATATGTGTGCTTCCTTATCATTCGTTTACCTTCCGCGGCCTCACTACACGCTAACACAAACAGTCAAAAGGGATCCCGAATGGCTTCAGTCTAACATCGTGGAAATCAGAACAAGACACACAGCGCACAAAAAAAGTACAGCCGAACGGAGCATTTTTTTTTTTTTCGCGCTGTCGCTATTAGCAATTTTTCGAACTCGTCCACGCTTTCTTTGCCAAGTTCCCCAGTATATACCATTATTGACGGTGATGATGCGTTGGCATTTTGTTGCAAAGAGCTACGATATGTCCAAATGAGGCCGGGCGATCTACTTATAACACAAATGAACACAAGGTCTGGGAAAAAACTCGGGTAGCATAACGATTTAAATTTTCCTTATTCCCTGATTGAGTGAGTTACTGACTAAAACATTATCGCCTAATTCACCGAGTGAGTTAGAAGTAAAAACTTTAATTCCCTGACTTTCCCAGGTTTTCCCTGGCGATTTCAAGCATATTCCCTGACCGGTGAACCACCTACTAGCAAACACCGCGTGCCAGAAATGCAAAAAGAGAAAAAAAAGGCTTCCATAAACTTCGAACGGTGCACGCTGCTCTACAGTAAATACACTACTCTCACACTCCTAAAAGACAATTTCAGTGCACTGTTGTTAATTTAGCAATTACGCAGCCGAACCAGCGATATTACCGGCTTTGATCAGAGGTTATATGGTTAGGGGTGTACCGATAGTAATGGCGGTTGCCAGCGAATATTCGTCGAGGTCCAATAATTATGACGTTAGCAGTTTATCAGGTTAGTTATTGGGTATCTGAACAATAACTTGTCAACTAAAATTGTCCCTTGTGAAAAAGAAGAATAGTGTTCCCTTACAACATAAAAGCCATTCCTCGGAGGGAACCACTTCACAACACATTGTAGATTCTTATCCAATAAAAGCTCATTATAAACTTGTCTATGTGCAGTAAAAGAAGGCGCTCCCTTCCACAAGCGCAACAAGCTATGAGACACACGTAATAGCAACGACGGTGATTCTGCAAATTGCCGTGATTCTATATTCCGCGAAATGCGCTCCTTTCTAGAGGTAATAACAGAAAAAAAAAGGAATCAGTTAGGCTGGCGGGAATATCCCTTTTTGGTTTTGAGCAAAGTCCCAGTAAATAGCAATTAAAATTGAAGGCAAATTGAAATGTGCACCAGGACTTGACTAGTAGTAGAGTGCTAGTTATAAGCAGTAAAATATGGCAAGTTTAAATGTTCACCGCACTTAGCACGTATAGACAGCTCTAAGAATTTAAATATCAACCGTGGCGCAAATATGCGCATATCCCCTTAATATGCGACTTCACGGCAGTGCGCATTTTCCCTGTAAAGGTGGTTTCTCAGCATCGCATCCGCCTCCCGCAGTGAAATCACTTCTTCAGGCAGGTTAGACGCAGAGTGAGTGAATGAGTATGAACTTTATTGGGGTCCCGAGGAGAAAGAAAGCGGTTAGATGCAGAAAAATACTTCTAAAACTTCGTTGCGAATATACGAAAACTTCGGAAATTTCAAATTCGCATTGAACCAAACTCGCATGTTTACGAATGTTTACGTGACGGTCGAGAAGACCGACGCCGCTCAGTCGCCCTGACACCGTCAGTTTCGGCCCTGAAACTGAACCTAGCTAGCAATTACAATGTATCTAACAGAATAACTACCAGACCTACAGTGATGGTACAAATCTCTAGACATCGGAACTCCCAATCACCGAGAGCTAAAGCCGCGCACGATGGAAGCTGTTCCACAGCCACAAACAAAATCAACTAGCCCAGCCGACTACTTCACTTGGCTTTGTAACGTCATCGCCCTGGCATGCGTTCTTTTTTTTTTCTTCACGAACACGACAACGTCATCCACGGAGACAACGTTATCCCGCGGGGTTGCTGGATTCCGCGCATCTCTTTGCTGGAGAGCGTTCTCTAGAGAGAGAGAGGGCAAAGTATCGTGGCTGTCGTACCATCTTAGCCTGGACGACGGCGGGTCTGTGCCGAGCACGTCGAGGAGCACGGTGTACAGCTGGAATCCCTCGAGGAGCGCCCAGAAGTAGGCGGCCAGCCAGAAGTAGTGCAGGAATCCGGCCAACACTCCGCACACCACGCGCTGGGGGTGACCGCCCAGACCGCTGGCCAGCAGCGCCTCGGTCAGCAGCAGGCAGAGGCACGCGTTCTTGTGTATCGTCACCCGCTCGCCCTTCAAAGATCTGCGCACAACGCACATTCCTACAATCGCAAAGGCATTTCCACACGGTCGCTCTGAAATGGGCGTTTTCCTGCTGAATACTTCGACGACGCCAAATATGCCCACGAACGGAATGCGCACAGGCACACTTCTTAAAGGGACTGCCCCAATTCCTTCGTCGACTCCCTGTTTTTTTATCGCAATAAGAACCGTACCATTTCGAGCGCACAGGCTTGCAGTGTCTTGGTTGGAAAGCCAGTACAAATTCTGAAAACGGCATTCCTCAATATTTGTCGTCACCGTTTCTGCATATGAGCGGACGCCGGTAGCACAGCTTGCTAGGTTCTGTCAATATTAATTTAAAAGGGTAAACTACTCTCCGTCGCGAAGCAATGCTATCAGGTCTGTGTAAAATACAACTCTAGACAATAAACTTTCGCCTTCAGGCAAGCTAAGTGAACCTTCGCGGGTATTTCCTGGTTTGTCTTTACACTTCGGCTTTGACACTCATCGCCGAGGATGGCACAATCGGTAATTTGCCTCACTACTTCCAGGGCCAAGTTAAAAATATTGAAGTAGAACTGTGAGTCGGCCTAGTTGGAACAGATCCATTTTTTGCCAAGTGCGCTAAAGGTATTGTTTTAAAAATGTTATTTCCTTTTTTATGGCGTGCAAGCATACTCGTTTCTGTCAATGCAAGAAACAATAGTCTCATTTTCACCGCAAGCGAAATAATTTTCCGAGCGGTAGACAGTACATTCAACAAGGGTTCGGACATGACCCAGCACCCTGCCTCCTTTTTTTTGTTTGTTCACAGTATAACTTGACTAAGCGTTACAGTTCCTACCTCGCAAGTTTCGTTTACAGATTTCTCAGTGAGCTTTCGAGGTGCACATATTCAAATTTACGGCGTGAGGCGACCCAGTTCTAGTACCCAGAAAATCTGACAAAGGCCAATCACTTCCTTGTGCCTAAAATTTCTAACTGCGGTTCGCGTACGATCGCACCACGTAAGAAGTGCGAAGATGATGCAAGCCAGTCTCACCTGAAAGCTTGCAGAGTGAAGCCAGCAGCGATGAGGAGAATCATGCACGTTGCAAACGAGGCGTACACAAAGAGTTGAAGCTTCTGCTCTGTCGACGTTAGCTGCGAAAACCAAAACGAAAATGACAAAGGTCACTTGTGTATCGACAGCTAGCTCCTGTGTTTATTTGTGTACCTACCGTCTGCCATAACCGTGTACACCCAACAGCAAAAGTTTACCGTAGGGCGCGAAAGTTTTGAGAATGCTGTATTACCTCTAAGCATGGCAACATAGCCAAGTGCACGAACCCCTAGGTCACAAAAGCTTCCAGAGGACGAACCTTAATTTTGGTGACTTATATTCCCAGTTTAAGCGCTAATACAGCTTTGTGCAAACTTCGTCGTAATATGTCAGAAGGCTAAACTGATGCACAGAGACTTCTGGAGACCAAAGACGGGACAAACGCATTTTTGGTATTACCATATGGGCTAGCAAAACTTGACAGTAACTCGCAGAAAACGACCACATTCACTGACAACGCGATACGCAGGAATACTGAACGGACAATTTGCTTGCATTACACTGTACCACCAAAGTGAACTGAAGCTGAAAATGGAGCGGATATAAAGCGGCCGTAAGAAGAATGGAGACGCGCCCGGCGGTTACCCTGGCTGCTTCACTAAGCATTCTACGTGCTGATTCGGAAATGTTTCGGCGCAATATGCAGTGCACATTTAATAACGCGCGTTTGAAATTGTAGCGTTCTTGCACTCCCGAAACGACAACGCGACACCATGGGCGGACATAGGCAATGTTCAGTGGCGTCAGCCGACGACATTTTGAAACGTAAACATACCATTCAACTTTCTTTTGCTCTAAAATAACAGATTCATGTGAAGGCTAGAACGTAAGAAAATTGTTAAACCAAGCACGTCCCCGTTTGGTGACACCGTGCGAAAGCTAGGCTAGAGCCAGGTTTGTTTCCTCTGTGGCCTCCGAAGGCGCTCTATTATCGGATACCACGGCGGCAACTTAAATGACGTCAGCTGCTGATTTGAAGAGAGCGCGCGCTGGCAAAGCGCGACCGTCTTTCCGTCGCTGTAAATCAACCCAGACGATGAAGCGAAACAATGTGCATTATAGATTGGAGGGCCAGGAGTCCGATTACATACATGGCACAAAATTTTCAGAGAAAGTTTCACGTCCCTTTTAGTTGCACTGTGCCCACTAGTTCCTGCTACCTGTGTCCAAATTCCTTACGGCGTACCGACAGTACGCGTGCGGGTGAGCTGACTAACCTCGGGCGGCCTGCGGTCCATGGCGAGAGCAAAGTTTGTCAGATGGTTGCAGGCGCACACACTGTGCGTTTCGTTGGTCTCCTTCAGCCAGCATCCTTCGGTGAGCCACTCTCTGGGAAAGACAAGAGCAGAGAAGTGATGCCGCTGTGCCCAAGAAGCAGAGGGCACTAAACAAAAGAAAAACAGAAATGGACACTCACTCGTCGTCGAAGCTCCAGAAGACACACCTGGGGTTTGTTACGTTTTCCACCTAGGTAAAAAGGAAAACGGCCATCACTTAGTGTTAACAACGAGAGGAAGAAAAAAAATCGAAGAGCCTCTGAATGGCACACGGCCAAATGATTAAACGTACTGCGCTAATTAAAACGGCGGTCTTAAGAGATCGCTTCCGAGTAAATCTGTTCAAACGAGGCATGGTAAAAGTTTCTGGAGCAAGCGGAAAAGCCACCCAGACTGGTATGCTCAAACAAGTCCTGAGACGTCGAATAAGTCCATAACAGACGGTTGCTTTCAGAGAGGCATATCGCATCGCACGACTTCGGTTATTTCAAGACCCTCGAGTCGTCTTTCAAAATACAAAAATTCGCACCGAAGTAAGGAAGCGTCACTGATTACAGCAATTAAAAGCGACGTTACATTTGGTCCTTCTCGCACCTAAAATGCGTAAAAGCTATGGGCTTACTGTTTTAATTCCTAGCAGACCGTTCAAGCGACGGTGTCACATATATTCCGGCGCCAAGGACGCCTGTGTCCTCACGTAGACAAATACATGAGTGACTTCAAGACCTCTTGAACCAGCTGGTTCCTACACAGTTGGCGTGTACACTTCAGCACAACGGGAGCGCTTTTTGAAACTTTCCTTCTGCTGCTATTTGTACTGCGTCACGTCTACTTTAGCAGCAAGACTTTATTTTTTTTTCTTTATCATTGTATACAAACGCAGGCACGCATTACGTTGTAATAGATACGCATGTGATACATTGAAGTAGATATTGCATTTGCCTTTCTTACGCCAAGCCTTTTTACACTTCTGTTTCAAACTCGCGCAGCGCCCAACCACCTATGCTAAGCGATGCGCACATGGGGAACGAAAGAGTCAGAAATCTCGTTTACGTAAGTTACGCATCAGTGCCTTCTAATCAGCTGGCAAAACGAGACAAGTGTACGCTTTTTCCCCTTGTCTGAATGAACAATGTATTCGTCTGTACCTGAAACTGCTAAACACAGCCCTCCCACCCCGAAAAAAAAAATGAAGCAAGACAATTAAACGAACGGAGACACAAGAATACAAGACCGGACAGCTACATCTACTGAGATCGCCCAGAAGCAACCGTTAACACGATAACACAGAAGAAGAAACTGTTTGGCGAGTTAATATTCCATTATCTAGAAAACTGCGCGAGAAACGTCGACAGAGAGAGGAGACAAAGTGCCGTTCTCCTCTGTCCACGTTTCTCGCATACTTTTCCAGATAACACGATAACACGTGAAAGAAGCGGCCTGTGTTATCGGAGGTTCTGATCTGTGCTCGTTTCATTCGCGTTACAACGCTTTCACCAGATACTCGCACCTCGTCCCAGAATGCTCAGAACCGTGTGCACTAACTCGCAAGCACTTTGCTCTTACGCGAAGTACCACGGAAGCGAGTCGCGTGCAGGGGTATCCTCACCTCGCGGTGCTGGAAGGTGATGAGCACGGGCTGGTGCAGTTTCATCAGGTGTCTGCTGTTGACCGAGGCGGCGATGACGCGCGAGTTGATGATGCGCTCGGAAGCGTCGATTCCGGCGCTACTGGAAGCTGCGTCGGGGCCCAGGAAGTCCTCGATGTTGCGGTATGCCATGAACACCAGCTTCACCACTCCTGGGAGGGTGAGCGACAGCAACGCGCATGGTTCGCCTTCGATCGTACTCAGAAGCGCAAAAGAAGCCAAGACTCAAGAAGGAAAGTGTTGGACACAGAAAAGTACCGCGATGCACTGTCGAAAACCAGAACTGGGGAAAAAAAAAAAGAAAGAAAGAACTCGGTTCTTCTTCGGCACCGCGACACGCAAAGCCTTACAATCACTGCTGCAGGTGCACGGCGCTCTCCCGATGTAGTTTCCTTTAGTCGTCGTAGTACAAGATATAAGCAATGAATGGCAGCTGCCACCATGGGGACTGTCAAATAAGCTCTCATTGTAGAGGAGAATTTCATAGAATTTCCCGTAGTGAACTTCTACCTTATCACATAACAACGAGCAACACGTACACGGCTAAATTTTACGGGAAACTATGTGATTCATGCTGGATTACTGAAGAAGGAGCGGGAGGCCATGCGTATAGACTTTCATAATAGTCGTCCTATCCAGGTTTACCCTCCCACAACACCGACACGCAACATCGCATACGGCGCGTCGCACAACTGCTATCGCAGCGACGCCTCCCGTTGACGTGCAGGCAATTCCCCCACCATAGAGGATATACCGAAACACAGGATGTCGAGGGCCACTCACCATTTCGCGCGCTGCCCAGCAGCGCCTGTGGCGGGAAGACGAGTGTGTCCTGCATTCGCATCCACACGGTACCGTGGACGTCCTCGTGCACCGGGAATCGGATCTCGGAGGCCGCCCACGTCTCCACGAGCCGCACTGACACCACTGCGCCAGACGACCGCGTGAGAGTCAGGCAAGGAGGCCGGTCCCGTCTCCGGGGCTCGCATATTTGTTCAATGTCTATGCACGCCTGAGGCACCCCCCGCTCGCCGTGAATGCTGAACAATGTTCTCATTACGCATGTGCGTGAGTGCGGAGCAGCACGTGGGTCATGAGGACGCCTTCGCATTTTGTTGATGCGGTGGTTACCATGTCTTCAGAGTGCAAGAAACACGAGGAAAAGGAAGCGCTGAACTACAAACAGTTTATTGCTCTGAAAACGCTTCACCATATACAGCACCACATTCGCGGTGTCATACGGTGTCACCACTAACGACAATGTACACTACCGCTATCCAAAGTACGTCAGTAAACGAGACTTAATTTATTTACCGAACGCTGGCGACATGAACCTCATGAGCAGAAAGCGGTGTCCAGAAACCATCGTCCGGGATAAATGAAACTCGGCTTAATATGGCTGCGCGTCGCACGTCGCTTCAAAAACAGCAGGTTTCTACACTCACGCACAGGGCAAAATAAATACATTTTTTCTAGTTAACAACTCTACTCGGTGTAAGCACTGTCATCGGAGATGTGCACAGAGGAACAAACACAGACGCCCGGGGTCAACCGGGCAGTCACTAATTGTGTGGAGAAATACTGCGTGATCAAAAGCGTCATCCGGGTTGCCAACCACACGCACGCGCACACAACACTATTTTGTTCTTGATGGAAACGCACGGGCGTGGCAGGTTGCGCGAGCAACGAATTCCGGATAAGGTGCACAAGGAACGGTGTCGTCAGACGACCGCGTGACGGCGAGTGTAAGAAGCGCTAGCCTAAGCGCGAATACGGTAATAAAAGAAGTAGGGGACTGGAAAGGGTTGCAGGGGCCCCGTCCAGTGCCCAAACGACATCCGGGCGTACGCACGTTCACGGACGACAGCTGAACTAGGGGGGGAAGTCGAGAGTGTATGCCGGGGATGAGAACGAGGAAGGCAGGTCTATCGAGAGCAAATGCAGGCAGAGAGAGGGAAGCTTCCTTGGAAAAGAGGAACGCACAGACATCAGTGCGGCACACCTACGGGAGGGAAAGAAAGGCAAAGTAGGGAGAGAGAGCTAGAAGACGCCCTTTCCGTCCCTATAAGAGAAGGCGCGCCCTCCTCTCCTGTCCGGCGGCCATGCGGGCGAGAACCGCCGGCGCAGGAGATCCAATTTACGGAGAGCCGGAATTTTCATTAGCGCCCGGTGCAGCGGGAGACACCCTCGAAGCGTGCTATCCCACTTCCATCCCCGCAGAGCGCGTCCCTCTTCCCACCTCCTACTTCCGACTGTGTTTCCACTGCAGCACAGTCGCATCGCAGACAGTATAGGGCGAACACGCGAGTATACAGCAAACGCGGAATGCGCGCGGTGCTTCCATGTATAAGTAAGGAAACGCCTGGTTGGGTCAGCGCCCTATACTCCCCGAATGAGGATGGCCCCAAGAAAACAAAAAAAAAGGGGGGGGGGGGGGGTGGAGAACGGCAGAGATTCACCCGCCGTTCGCGAGAAGGAGCGATTAGCTTATCTGCGACCGGAAATTTGGGCTCCTATCATCGAAACTGCACGCGGAAGTTTGGAAGTCCGGGATAAAAAGAAAGTAATGCGGGATCTGAGAGGAACGAGAGCCTTAATTAAAATTACTGGCGGGAGCGGGGAGAGCGACAGCTTATATGCGCGCATAGAAGGCGAGAGGGTGGCTCCCGAAGCGAGGCGAAATTAAAAAGAATGCTCGTTAAGGCCGCGACACTCTAAAAGCCGTCGACCAATTTTCATCAATGTCCGAAAATTTCCGCAACTTACGCGCAATGGCAAAGCGAAATGCGCGTGCTATGGTTAGGGTTGCTTGTTTTCGGGTAAAATCCAATCCGATCCTTACACGCCAAATGTGTTTCAGAAAAGTCCGGTTAAACCCGATCTCTTCCGGAATTCCATTACCCCGTAACAACCTGCATTTTATGCTGCACGAAATTTGCGGTGCACACGCGACCTCGGGACACCGAAGTTACATTTCCTTGCTCTGAATGAGCTCCAGTGACGTAACGTTCATTGAACAATCAGCAGACACTGCGGAAGCTATGCGGCTGTCATTTTTAAATTTAGACTAGCAAATATAACCCGAAAAAAAAAAACGAATTCTGCAATGGTTCAACGAAAATCGCGATTGCTACCCGAAGACCACGCTGAAATATAGCACCCTGTTTTCACCCTCAGATTCGAAATACTATAAAACCCCAAGGTGAACAACCAAAGTGCGATTCGCCTGCGCCAGCAAGAAATACCGCAACCAAAGCTGAGGTGGGCGAGATAGGCGGCGTAGGCGAATCGAAGAACGGTAGAAAGAAAGAATAAAAAGTGGCAGGCTTCTTTCCTGGAGTGAAGCAAAGCACAGCACTGACACGGACAAACTTCCTTCTCAATCAACACTCAGAGAGCGCACGTTTTTCCAACAGGTATACGCTTACAAAAACGCGACAAAAGAAACACACGGATAGCAAGGGGAGAACGAGTAGGGAAGCTGAACCCAGCGCAAATGCCATCCGGTGGTGTTTTTTCCCGGCCGTCCTGCTGTTTGCTCGTTCACAAAAGCGCGAACTTCGTCGGGCGATGAGAAAAAAAAATAAAGAAAAGAAAGAAGAAGACAGGGGTGACCATCGATAGTACTTCAGGGAAGAGAAGAAAAGATGTGGACACAGCGGACCAGCGAAGACAAACGAAACAAGGCACTCGAGAAGTTTAACAAACAAGCTTGCCGCACAAATGCCTAATACGACCCCATCTTGCTTGCTTTATTACTTTTTTTTTCTTGTCCATACGCTTCCTTGAAACCAAAATAAACGAGAAAAAGAGCAAGAAAAAAGAAAAGGCGGGCAGAAAACCGGACGCGTGTTCAATTCCGGGCCCTTTCATCTCCGATGGTCTGAAACCCATCAACTGGGAACACGAAGGAAGAAATGGCACATAAAAAAAAGGGGGGGAAGGGGGGGGGGGAAGCTTCGGCGAATGGGAAAATGGCGAGAAACGGGAAATAACGTTTTCCTCCGCCAGCTACAGGGAGAACTCGTGAAAATGGAAGAACGGCGGCAGCACGTTGAGCGGCAAACAATTCTGCGCGCCGCTCCCGGAGGTGACCTAAGTAAATGAAAAAAAAGAAAAAAGAAAAAAGAAAATCGTTTCCGCAACGGCGTCCCGCATCAGGAGTATGGGTACTTGGCAAGAAAGCGCGTCCGATAAAAGGATGCAGTAATCAAAGATCGCGATAGCCTTGAAAGGAAGGAGTGATTACCGCGCGCGACTTGTACAATCTGCGAACACCGCATTGACGCCAAGTATGGGCCACACTGTATTCAAAACAAATAGCGAGATCACGGCAGAACTGGTGACAAGAACAAAGGAAAAAAAAAAAAAAGGCCAGTCGCTGCAACGAAAAAAAAAAGAAAGCTGCGTAAATGAGCGTCGCCGTGTACAACGTTATAATGAGGTGTTATTAAGACTGGCACGACAGTGGATGCGAGCGTTAGGATGTGCACTGTTCTCTTTATCGTTTTTTTTTTTCAAGAAGATTCTGGAATAACCTGCAATTAAAAAAACAAATATTTCTCCCCACCCGGTGCCATGCTTCGGCTTTATGGCAGTGGCCATAGTCCAGGAGT
>JABSTT010003943.1:0-25876 GCA_013339685.2 Hyalomma asiaticum | reverse complement strand
CTAGGATGCGGGAAAACGCATTTTGTGCGACTTCTGATCGAGTCAAAATTTCACAAAAAACCCAAGACTATAGTCTTACCTTTTTTGGCATTTTGGGCAAAATTTTGAGAGACCGTATTTTTATTCAGGAAGGCGCGCAATAAGTAGAGGAATGCTCTAGGATGCGGGAAAACGCATTTTGTGCGACTTCTGATCGAGTCAAAATTTCACAAAAAACCCAAGACTATAGTCTTACCTTTTTTGGCATTTTGGGCAAAATTTTGAGAGACCGTATTTTTATTCAGGAAGGCGCGCAATAAGTAGAGGAATGCTCTAGGATGCGGGAAAACGCATTTTGTGCGACTTCTGATCGAGTCAAAATTTCACAAAAAAACCTATACTATAGTCTTACCTTTTTTGGCATTTCGGGCAAAATTTTGAGAGACCGTATTTTTATTCAGGAAGGCGCGCAATAAGTATAGGAATGCTCTAGGATGCGGGAAAACGCATTTTGTGCGACTTCTGATCGAGTCAAAATTTCACAAAAACCCAAGACTATAGTCTTACCTTTTTTGGCATTTTGGGCAAAATTTGAGAGACCGTATTTTTATTCAGGAAGGCGCGCAATAAGTAGAGGAATGCTCTAGGATGCGGGAAAACGCATTTTGTGCGACTTCTGATCGAGTCAAAATTTCACGAAAAAACCCAGGGACTATAGTCTTACCTTTTTTGGCATATTGGGCAAAATTTTGAGAGACCGTATTTTTATTCAGGAAGGCGCGCAATAATTAGAGGAATGCTCTACGATGCGGGAAAACGCATTTTGTGCGACTTCTGATCGAGTCAAAATTTCACAAAAAACCCAAGACTATAGTCTTACCTTTTTTGGCATTTTGGGCAAAATTTTGAGAGACCGTATTTTATTCAGGAAGGCGCGCAATAAGTAGAGGAATGCTCTAGGATGCGGGAAAACGCATTTTGTGCGACTTCTGATCGCACATACGCACAACTGACTTCGTACGATGAACGAGATTTACCATGTTATGTAGGAAGCTTGGTCGAAATGCTACACGACAGAATATTGTTTCACGAGTGGCCACGACCCTCCTCCCACATGTTTGGGTATACCAGGTGAAGGAGGAGGCGACCAGGAGAGCACCGAGACGTAGGCGGCTAGATAAATACAAAGTGACTTCAGTTCGCCTAGAAATGTTTGGCGTTTAAAAACAGGAAGAACACGGAAGATGCTGGTATGTGTTCGTGTTGTCTGTCATCTGGTCTTTTTAGTTTCCTTAGAGATCAAATTCGTTCAGAGATTAGTTTTGTGTACTCATGTTGTGACCGACTGTTCATTGTTCGGCGTTGCACACGTACTCCCTTCACTCAGGAATTATGGCGGAGCGCCTGTAAATGTGGCACAATTTCATTCCACGGCACTATTGTGGTGCAAAGGCTGGACTAAGAGCGGAGTTTGTAGCCAGCCCTTGCTAGCTTCTTTCGCTTTCTGCAAGACCAGCGAAGCTGTCAGGTTTGCCTAATTGTTACCGTACACCCGTGCTTGACGGCAAACATCATGGCACGTTAGCACTTTTTTGTACATCCATCGCTATGGTACACTATCGCTGTTCTCCGGTTCCCGGCCTGCCCTCTAGCGGAACATTTCACGAGCTGTTACTGTTAACTAGCAGTACCGTCATATTACGCGATGTGGGTCGCGTGTCTAGGTTCAAGTTGGCTTGAAAGGTAATGTATGGTTGTGACGTGTTCTTCGTCCTCCGTCCCCTCGTGACCCTCACATCACTGTTCCTTACACTCACCTTTTCCCACCAATACTGTACTGTGGCCGAGGACAATAGCGCAAGAGATAAGTGCGCAATTTGTTGCAGGTAGCGTTCACTCCAACAGAAACCAGACGTTGAACGGTGTATCCTTGCTCCTTCTTGGCAAATAGTGAACCAGACTGCCAAAAGTGTACAAGTGTGTGCACAGGTGGGGCATGGTATGGTTATGCCACTTAGCGAGGATAGAAAAAGCATGACCAAACATTTTTTTTTAAAGCGGCTCTCTTTACTGCTCGCAACGCCATCACATCACCAGGTGGCTTCCCCTCTGCCACGGGATCTTGACAGGTGGCGCACTGTCGCGGGGTTCGTTGCGTCATGCAGCGAGCGCCGCCTGGATGGCCTTGAGGCGGACGAACTTTCCTTTGCCGCAGGTGCCCTTGTGGTCATCCATTTCGACGTTGTAGACTGCTAGGCCGGTGAAATTTTTGGGCATCACGCTCAGGCGATTGTTCGTCTGCGGAAGAACGACAGAACACATGCGGTTGAGCAACCTCCCCCTAGCGAGCCTGCAGTAGATAAGGTGGCCTGAGGTCTCACATCTGACCATCTTACACGTCAGCATATCCCAATGCAGGACGCCAGCCCACATTGTGCTTGCAACTTCATCTCATCGTTTAATTATGCCATGTGGCCACGTCTTCCTGGCAAGTTCTGGTGACATTTACACACGAGGCATGCCTAGCAAGCCTGGCAAACTGATGCCTAGTACTCATGCCTAGCAAGCTTGAAATGCGTACCCTTATTTCATACTGTGAAGCTTGCTATTCCGAACAGCCTCTTTCTATGTCTACCGTTTTCCTTCCAATGATGCAGCCACGTGTCTATCGTTAAACTAATCGAAATAAACTAGTAAGGTGACTAAAACTATGTTTTCTATGTGTGTATCGTAAACTAATCGAAATAAACTAGTAATGTGATTTACTAGGTATGTTTCCGGTTGTGTGCCTTCCAGTATGCTTGCCAACTGCTGCACTGAACAGCTCGGCCAACTGGAATAAGCTACACGTTCTGCAGTGCAGTAGTAGCTCGTAATCGCAGCATCCGCGTGCAGCCTACCTTTGTCGTGAAGGTGCTTGCGGAATCGAAGAGAGCAAGGAACTTCTTGTGTTCGTCCGTCGCGTAGAGTGTGCCGGTATCTTCTTTGTCTTTTTCGGTTTTCATTTTGCACACCTAAACGAGCGAAAAAAAAAAGTATTTCGTCATACGAATAATTTGCCGTGTTCTTGATTAGGCTGAAGCTTGCAAATGTTATGCACAGTTCAACAGCATTAGAGAAATTAGCTAAATGCTTGGAAATGTGTATAGATTACGTAGAAATGGACGAACTATTGTGCTATGTAAGGAAAAAAAGACGAGGAGACTCACAGAGGAGTAGTCCATGTTGAGGCTACTCTCGGACATCTCGCGCGCAGCCGCGCCGCTCCACGTCTCCTTCATGCGGTAGGTCCTGGCGAACATGGCAAACGACAGCAGAGCGTACTTGCCCTGTTTCGAGATGGTCTGCAGCTGCTCCTCCAAGTCATCCTTGATCGCTGCCTGAAGATCGAATTCAGATTGCACGTTTTAATCGCCGCCACACAAAACACGAGAAATATATATATTTTTTTTCAGCCGTAGTCACAAGCCACACCCCAAATGGTACTTCGACAGATATTTTATAGGCTATTTAACAGGTGATAGTTATCCTGACTAGACCTGACCTCACCAAGATTTAACCTAGCCTGTATATTTAATAGGTAATAGGCAATTTAAGTTAATCTGAGGTGACCGACTTCGCCAAGACTAATCCACCCTAACCTAATCTAACCAGACGCACACGCGTTCTGTACTCACAAAAGACAGCGCATTGTGCTCGGACAGGTCCACGTCGTCGGGATTGGGGGCGAGTGGCCAGTGGTCGCCCGCGGGACCGTAGTTCTCGGTGTGCAGCTTGATGATGACCATGGTCAGTTCGGGGAAGTCACTGGCGTTGAGAACGGGCAACACATCAGCGCATCGTCAAAGTCCGCGTGCTCTATACAAACACGACATAAATAGAGCTCGAATACGAGTCTGACGAGGTATCGGTGGAGCCCCGGCAGGGGCAGATACGGGATACTTCTAAGAGGGGAAGGGGGGGGGGGGGGTGTCAAAATCTACGGAAATCTGCGCGTGTGCCTACAAACGCGAGACGGTAAATTCCGTGCTGCTAAAGGATGTTTGGCGTTACTGAAATGCAGCAGCGGTGGCGGATGCATTTCCATAGCGGGAAATTTGATTTATCAGATTTAGTAACTTCGAGCTAAACCTCTTCTACACATGATCGCGCATTGGCCTTCATTATCATGCAATACCGTACGACGCTGCTCATATCAACGTGCATGTTTCCGTGCTCATCTCTGGTAGGTTCGAATCTGCTCTCTCTCGTCCGCCGGAACGCGCACAACTTCAGTAAAGTTTACCGTTACACTAACGGTGCAGACAGTCGGGTTGACCTTAAACAAGTCCCACCCAGCCCGCCAATTACACTACGCGGGGTACTTCAGAAAATTTGTGGAAAAATCTCACAATACAGAAAAGCCGGCATTTGTAGTGAGCTGTAAAATGAGTAGGAGCAAAAATTCAAACTGTACGTAACAAAATCAGATCAATCAACTTTTAAACCGTGACAACCAGGACCTGGCTGAAGACTGGCTGGGAATCTGTACCCGCTGTAGTATTTTCGAAAGAGCTGTGCTAATTTCTACAAATCGATGAGCAAATTTTACTCCGGAGTCCGAAACAGAATTGTCGAAGAAGGCGGTTGCTGTCACCTCCGTTAGAGGACATTGATTGATTTCTAAGGTTTTACGTCCCAAAACGTTACGACGGCATAGTTGCTCTCCTATTGCCGAGGGCATCCAAGCATCGTTTACGAAGCGGCGGTCTTTCTCGTCTCGTTGCTTCAAAGTTTCAGTTCAAAGTTAACGTGGTAGCAGAGGCTAAAGGAATAGTGTTACCCCACAGTAAACATTCGTTGCGGTAAGCGACCTTTAGTTTAGCGGGATATCGTTTACGGCCCGGTAGTTGTGAGTGCAACGTCCCCTGGCGAAGGATACATGCGTTAAAAAAGTGAAAGAAATAAAGCTTGAAACGTTCACACATACTCCCGCGTGCAGCGTTATTCCAACTTTTTCGAGAATGAAGATGAAGTGAACGTGAAACACGCTCCAAGATCAAAAATTGACATGTTGCAGAAATGTAAACGGCTGTTCTCTTGCTGGGCCTAGTAGTGTTCTAAATGGGAAGCGCTCTGGAAAACTCAGCTAAGTGGTTCCTAATACTGCGCCGTCGAAGTGGTTGAAGGCAAGTGAGGCCATTTTACACAGTCATTTGCTGCCAGCGAAGTGAATCCTGCCACAGCAACACTAAATTCGGTTCGAAGCGGGCCTCTGAAACCATGTCAACACAGAGTAGGAACATTCAGCGTGTCAGTGTACTAGAATATGTATTCTATGCGGTAGGTCCTGGCGAACATGTCAACTATAGTGTACTAGAATATGTATTCTAGTACACCATAAGTGTGTCCGGTAAATCGCTATACGCGAAGGCGTGACGGATACCGGATAGCGTGTAGCGTAGCTGCGTAATCTATGTCCTCAGAGATTCTGGCATCGACTTGCTAAGCCTACAGCTTTGATAATTTCAGCGTGGCTCTCGGAAACGGCGTCAAATTGTCACGGATACTTCACTGTCGAAGCTTCATGACAGAAAGCTAAGGCAAATGCAACTGCCAGTAACTTCAGGGCTGCGGAGCGCTCGACGACCATATGAAAGATTCGAAGCGGACGGCATACGCTTCGGGTGGTCGGCCATGTTTGCACATGCGCTGCTGACATCCGGTATTCTCCTCTACGCAAAGTGCTTTGCGCATAGCGGTTTACCGGATGCGCTAAATGTCCGTAGCCATAAATCTACGAAATACCGCGGGCACGTTAAAAGGTATGGACCGCTTGTGGTACTGCGCATGGGCATTTCGTTCCCGCTATTCTGATAGCTCCGCTATTACGCCAACCCTGCTAAAGATGCCTAACGTACTACAGCGCTGGACGACACGCACCTGGATGCCTGCTTAGCGACGTCGAGGATTTTGGGGCCTTTCGATCCGTCCCTTAGGGATACGCCCAGAGCCCTGTGGCACGTAAGGCTCGACGACTTGCCCTGCAGAAACTCGTCAGCTACCTGCAAAATCGAAACAGCATAATGAAGCGCCCATAAAGGCTGCCAAGGCGCAAATGTTAAAGGTCCCCAGGTGGCTAAAAATTTATTAGGAGGAACCCTCGCTGCGCCGAGTCTCGTACTCATATCCTGTAAGTCAATACAGTCGAACCTCGTTACAATGAAGGTGGATTTAAGAAATTATCGGATATTTGGCGAAGTTATTGCGCAGTACATTATATGGTTTGAATCAAACCCCCCTTCTATGCACATTTAAGATGTTGCTTCAATAACTAATAGCAGTTTCTTTAATCTGTTTACTCTCTTTAGGTCAGCAAGTCGAACCACGACATAAGTGCGGATATAACGAATCATCGGTTATAGCAAAATTGCTACCATGTCGCACTGAATTTGGTATAACGATATTTGACTGTACGGAGCTCGCACAGCATACAGCATAGTTTGAACACGTCCTTTTTTAACCTCTATATATTTTTGGACGTTGCTTCAGCTAATAGAGCAGCAGTATTTTAATCTGGTTACGCAGCATTTCAATCTGGCCTCAGTGTCCACGATAGAGTAAGTGCAGTCGAAGCTCGATAAAACAAATGCGGATATAACATTATCGACTCGTTATTTCTAGTTGACTAACATCAGCTCCTGAGCCACGTGCTCCGCGATTACGGGAAAGTATATACAACCCGCGGAAGAGCAAATTTCACTCCGGAATCCGAAACAGAATGGTCGAAGAAGGACGGTTGCTGTCACCTCCGTTAGGAGGACATTGATTAATTTCTAAGGTAATTGGTAATTGTTATTCTCCTACCGAATTCGTTAGAACGAGGTTTGGCTAAGGCTTTAGCAATACACAACATAATTCGTACCAACTCGTTTTTCCTCCTTCCTTTCTTTGCCCTGCTAAGCTTTATTAATGTGACATACCATGAATTGGACAAGTGTTATGGATATATGTGAGAATTCCATTCGCTCGCCTTATTACAAACGCATGAGCGCACAGCTGCAAATTAGCAAATATCAAGACCATACTCCAGCCACTGTTACCCTGCCAGGCAGGCAGACGTTGAAGATGGTTACATTTAAAGCTGAAAATTATCGCTTCAAGACAGAGCGTACATCGTAAGCAGCGCTGTGCGCTAACCATGTCATGTAGTCGCTGCGAGGTCTCTGTTGTGGGATATGCGCATTGATACCTTTATGTACTGCAAATCGGCGTCCTTCAGTTTGTCATAGTCCTCAACGTTCTCGACATTGAGCATGCCAAGGTGGACCATCTTGGCAGAGAACAGGTCTCCCATAGCAGCCATCAGTTCGGACTTTTTCTCCTTCACAGCGTCCGCGATTGCCCTGAGGTAGATGGAAACAAAATGACTCAGTGCATGCGCTCGACAGCGGCAGCCAAAGGCGTTTTGGCTCCATTTTTGCGGGATTATCATTCTACAATCAATCAATCAATCCGTCAATCAATCTGTCAGTCGATGCCGATATTTTTCCACAGGCAGGAGAGGACTGAAGGGCTTCTGTGGCTGACAAAGATCTCTGACCCCCCCGCCCTTTACATCATATGGCTTCTACAAGTTTCACGGAACTCTACAACAGTTTTCCAAGTAACCTTCGAGTGACCACTTAAGGACCTTATTGTCTCACCAATCGCCTGCCGCGCAGGTCAGAGCGTCAAGTCTGAGGGGAATTCGACCATCCCGAGTACGTTCATTTTCCCTTAATCCCGAGAAGCGCGCTGGACGTTGCACAGAGGGGGTGAAAGAGCGGCAAGAAAGTACGCCAGCGCATGATGACCTTGAGCATTAGGCAATTTTAGCGTCTCCAGTAAACCGGTATACGCAAAGTTGTACCGGACATCGGATAACGTGTAGCGTTGTTTGTCAGAGTCAAGTGGCGCCAGCTATGGGTGATAAACAGAACAAGCAAAACTCAAGCAACCGCCAGTTGCTAACTCGAGGGCTACGGAGCGTGCGTCGACCACCAGAAAGATTCGAAGCGGACGACATACACTTCGGGTGATTGGCCATGTTTGCGCATGCACTGTTTACATCCGGTATACCACTCTATGCAAAGTGCTTTGAGTATTGCGGGTTACCGAGGGCAAGCTAATATTCCCTATTTTCTCTTTTTCTTTGAACGTGCTCGCGCTCTTGAAAAGACGACAGGCACGCTGGAAGAGTCACTGTGGTGACATAGCGCCGCCCTGCGGGGTCCGCGGTAACTACGTTGGCGATGCAGCCAATGCAGGTTCGTTAATTTTCCACGTAGCCCGGGCCCGCCCAGTGAAGTCTTAAGCTTTCCTCACGTATTTTGAAACCAAATTGCAATTTCTCTGCCGCGTGCAGTGCCATAATATTCGGCTGACATCTTCCAGGAGCCTCCACGACTGGTCAGCAGCGTTTCCTTGTGACGTTAAAAAACGGTCTTTTACGGAAAACTGGTTTTGGTGTAGTTCAGGTTGATCATTCCCGCTACGCACGCTTACGCTAGCACCAGATTATGTCGAACCACGACATAAGTGCGGATATAACGAATCATCGGTTTTAACGAAATTGCTACCATGTCTCACTGAATTTGGTATAACGATATTTGACTTTACGGAGTTCGCACAGTATACAGCATAGTTTGAACACGGGAAATTGGCTACGGTTAGCTGGGACATCCAGCAACCGAACGTATACGCCAAGCGCGACGACGTCGTTGGGCAGCTCACCCTGTAGCCATAGAAGTACCGAACGATGTCTTCTTGTACTTTCTGGCGGCGGACTTCAGCACGTCGAATGCCGGGCCCCCGTCCCTGGGCACGATGGCTTCCGCGTCGCCGTCGTACGTCACGTCCGTGTAGAAGATGACGTCGCACAAACCGTCGGTGGGCACCATGGTCTTCACCACTCCCGACTCTCCGTAAGAGCACACGAGAAGCCTCGGCTTGCCTGTGTCAGTAAACAGATCTCAATGAGATTTTTTTATGTTCTTATCGGTACAATGCCGAGCCAGAGAGTTGGCAGTTAGTTCTTTTTTACGTCACTGCCTCCAACACGCTGCCTACCCCAGCAGGCGGACGGTGAAGAGCAAAACGGTGATGCTTCAGCGTAAAAATAGTCGCTGTCGAGTTCTGGAAAGCTGGCGTAACTCAATATATTGTCACCGCCGCTTTCATTGTTCTGGAACCAGCTCCAAATTTATGGCAGGGAGGCTGTGACGTCATCGCGTACGCTGCACGAGGCATCTACCAGTTGCGGTTTCAACGCGTCGTCGATTCCGTTATTTAAAATTATCGGAGTGTTTCTGAACAAACTGAACAACCCTGGCTGCTACACGACTAAAAATGCCGTTGGAAAACAGGGATATCGGGATATGCTAAAGAAACCGCCGGAAAGGCTGCGCTTTTTCTCGAACCGGTTAACTGCATAAGCACAGCGGAAGCTGCGAAGCGTACTACGAAATGGCGCACGCTGACGTCACGTGAATACTCCCTATAGTAGTTCGCTCGATGGCCCTGTAGCCTTGGCTCTGCCGCACGGCACTTAATGAAACAAAACGAACGCTCTTGTTTAAATATGGGAAAGTAAATTATCGTGGGTAAATTAATCGGGCGGACTTGCACGTGTCCTGTTTCTCGCATGTTGCGTCGTCTGAATGTGCAGCGATTCAAGCGTTAATCTTGTAGGCACTTGAAAAACGGGGTATAGACGTCATGTAGAGGTGGTGGGGAACCTCCCTCTAAAGCGCGTTAACCGATGCACAGAGGTTGCGATGTAATACTGGAGTTAGCCAAAATGTATTTTAGTGCAATCTCTGTATGCCACCTCAAAGCTGTTTTCCAGGAAATGTCACTAAAATGTCAAGACGTCTTGGGAAAGAGGGCCCTTCGTGCCATGTTCCTGTAATCTTACTGCATGTTTCTGCGGGTCCCTGTTGTATCGAGAACGCGAGTCGTTTCGATATGTAGTCTTATTCATCACTTCATAAATTTAAGAGTGGAAACCACACACCGATAAGCATGAAGAAAATAGATGCCACTCGGCGCTTTTAGATGCGAACCAGCTTATGGCGGGGGGGGGGGGGGCTTTGTCCGTCCCTCCTTCCGCCCCGCGCCAACAACCCCACAGCGCATGCGCGTCTCCTCCCCCCCCTCTCTCTCCCCTACGCTCCCCCTTTCTCTCCCTTAGAAGTCCTCTACTCTACGGAGCGGCACTCAACAGGTGGTGCGACAGCTGCATACATCGCTGGGGGCGCCACGGTAGTTCCGCGGTATGAAAATGACTGAACGCCGTGCACCTCATTCTCTCTCCTGTGCAGCGCCTCGATGAGCGCTCAGGCCATCACGCAACCACCGCATTCTCTCTCTTCTCATACATTCTCATTCGTCCCTCTCAATAAAATTACATCATCTCCAGCTCAAGCTAACCATCTCCTCGCTGCTTCGCATCCACACATGGTTCCCTTTAACGAGAGATGGAGTAATCTTTTTTTTTCTTTTTTTCATGCGTATCGGTGTCTGTGGGTGCGTGTGGATTGCGCTCTTAAATTGATGAAGTGATGTCTTGTCAACTAGCCCAACGACAAGTTCTAGTTTTGTTCAAGAGGAAAGATTACTTTTCACCTACTGCTCATTCAGTTGTGGTGGCAGCTGCAGCCGCCGAGAGATGGCATCTCGTGTGCAGGTCCCCAAATCCTGGTCGTGTTTGCACAATACTTATGCGCTCCCTTTTGCAAGATACTATAGCCTCCGTTAGCGGGCTTGAGTGACTCGCGCGAATGGACCTTTTCCGCGTACGAAAGGGCCTCTGGTGGTAATTGCCGAAAATGAAACTGGTGGCCCGTAGCCTCCGCAAATGTCTCTCACGCAACGGTAGATAATCACGGAGGCTTCGCCTCGCACTTGCTTTTTCGGAAAGGCTTGCAACCGTGCGACACCAGGTGCCACTTGCTTCGCTGCGCAGATGCCACCAAAAAACATGGCGCGTGTTTCGTCATTGGCTCTGCGCATGCGCAGACTTGCCACCCGGAAAAGGTCCATTGCACCAGAGCCAGTCTATGCTGCTTTCGTTTTGAAAACAGTCCAGGCTGGGGAACACTAGGGGGCGCGGAGCAGGTTAGATGGCCTGACTTCACGCTCTGCAGTATCGCTTGTTTTTAGGCGGATATCTCAAGATATTCTCCGAAAAAGTTGCCTCATAATATCGAGGACCTGG
This sequence comes from Hyalomma asiaticum, assembly GCA_013339685.2. Classification (NCBI taxonomy): domain Eukaryota; kingdom Metazoa; phylum Arthropoda; class Arachnida; order Ixodida; family Ixodidae; genus Hyalomma; species Hyalomma asiaticum. The sequence goes on along the minus strand of JABSTT010003943.1, from coordinate 14,658 downwards.
ACAGAGATTTCGCGAAGATACCACCACAACCGCACCGACCGGACGCCGGACGCGATGGCCTAAAGCCCGAACCACATGGAGCGCTTTTTCCGCCGTTTTCTGGCGTTTCTCTCTCCGGCGTCACTCTGCGTCGACGCTGAGAGTGACGGCAGCCGAAACGCCGAGATCAAGACCGTCCAGATATTGACGCCGCCGCCGCGCTGCAGCGCCGACGCCGGAAACTGCTGGGTGAGCGGACACCAATCAGCGCGCGGCTCGAAGCGACTTCCGCCGGAGAAATGGCGTCCTCGCCGAAGCGGGCACGGCTAGGGTGGCTAGAATGGGGAGGTGTGAGCAACGGCGGCGCAAACGTGACCCCAAAGCGCACCGATGCCGCAAGGGGCGCTGTAGGCATGAGCGCGGGGAACGGAGCAGACGACGCACTGCGACGCGCTCCTCGCACACTAAAAGCTACTTCCAGTTTAGAACCGTAAACGTGTGTGTGTGTGTGTGTGTGTGTGTGTGTGTGTGTGTGTGTGTGTGTGTGTGTGTTCTTTTTTTTGTTAGCGAGTGTACCAACGTAGTCTGACCGCACAGTTTTGTTCTTCGGTGATGTCCATTAAAGCACTTGCACTCAACAGAATCAGTGGTGTACATACTAGGGAAAACTGCATATATGCCATTTATTTGATGAAGCCTCTCACTAAGACTTTTCACAGCGTAGCACTTCTCAAAGCAGCTTAAATGTAGCTTTCTTGGGAAAACATTCAGCTGAAAAATGTTGTACAGTGTCATTTCATAAGTCGGTCCACTTAATGATGCTCTCGTCTTTGATCGTGTCCCCATAGTGTTCTCGTAGTTATTTACTAAAAGGAGGCTTTTTTTAGGGTGCCGGTTCCAATGTTAAATTTTATCGTAGATCTCCCACTCACTCTTCCCAGAGCGGTAAATATACTCCTGGCGGTGTTTTCTATATTTGGACGTTTATATTTAATATTCACTTTTCTACTTTTTATGCGGTACCTGTTATACCTTTTGCAGCTCAGGAACGGCATTTACTTGTCCTGTATAAGAGTACGCCATCTTGCCTTCTAATTAAGTACTGATTTTATATCGTGCGGAAAAGGCGCATGCCTCAAATGCCACATTAGCCACTTCAGCAGTTCTTGACAGTGGGCACACAGCCGTACCTTTTGTAACGACGAGGCATGTCATTTCGTACTGATACAAGCAGTTTACTGTGACTGCAAACAGTGAAACAATAAATATGGTTTTGACGTCGTTCATTCACAAATGGGGGAAAAAAAGGAAAACTGTCGGGAACATTGGTCTATAATACGCAAGGTTTCAGTGTTCGCTCGGTCGACAACGCCCGAGATGGCCACATATAAAACGAACTTCGAGACCTTTGCGCGCATATTTTCTACAAATAATATATCTCGCTCTCACTGTCCTTATCTTTTAATACCTATTGCCCTCTCGCTCCATCTTCTGTCAGCTATGACATCATGCAGTTACTGCTGTCTCCAGTATATATTTCCTCGAATGAGCAACCGCTGCAACAAATTGCCAAGTTCTCCTGCAACACCTTGTCAGCCTTTGGCAAACGCTTGATTGATTGATTGATTGATTGATTGATTCATTCATTCATTCATTTCTGGCGTTTTACGTCCCGAAACCACGCTATAATTATGAGAGACGTCGAAGTAGAGGGCCATTTCAAGCACCTGGGGTTTTTTAACCTGCACTGACATCGCATAGTATACGGGCCTCAACATTTCACCTCCATCGAAATGCAGCCGCCGCAGCCGGGATTCGATCCCTCGACCCTCGGATCAAACGCGTCTTTGCAGGCAGGGGCACGGAAGAGAGAAGCTTTTTCCGGTGTTTTTCTGTGTCGCAACCAGGCAAGGAGCACCAACGTTCAGTTTTCTTTTTCGCTCTCGACTACATCTCGCCGTCAAACAGTCCAAAACTGGCGACGAGACCGACCAGCTCACACCGGCGGTAGCGTAGGCGAGGCCGGTGCTACCGGCGCAGCCGCAGCTACTCCGCAGACTTTACCCCGCTGGAACCGGCAGCGCCACATTCCCCCTGGTGGCATCGGTGCGAGGAGGGGTCACGCGCGGCCGTAGGCAAGCGCCGCCGGTACTCACACCTCCCCATTCTAGCCACCCTAGCACGGCCCGCCTCGAATATATTCAGTCATCGTCGCGAACTGTGTGAACCTCAAGATCCCAACTGACGCTTGTATTTGACTCATGTTTGTCTACAGATGCTTCGACAGCAACGCACACGGGATTACATTACGCCGTTTTCGAGAACCATTCTCGATTACTTCGGCAGCTAGGCCTCAAAGATAAGCGCGAGTCTCGGAAGCCATCGATTTTGAGTTTGCTGGTTAACTTTGATCTCCATAGGTGCCGCCACAAGTACAACAACAACAACAACAACAACAAAAAACTTTTGCGGACAGTGTGCTTCTTTTGCAATGCTATGAATGTCTTGTGCACAGCGGAACTTCAAGTAAGGCATATGAGGTGTAATCGTGAATATTTATGGTTGTTCCAGTGGGGCACATTGCACACTGCTTTCCGCGGTCCTACATTAGGTTCATCGGCCCACGTTGTGTGACGCTGGGCTGGCGCCGGTCTGTGCGCTCGTCGTGTGGTTGGTCGCCCTCGCTTTCGGCGACGTTGTGAAGACGGCGAGAGACGCAACGCCAGAAAACGGCGGCAAAAGCGCTGCATGTGGGTCGGGCTTAACCGCAACGCCTCCTCAGCGTCGGCAGCGCAGCTGGAGGGGTGCTCCAGCTCGGAGCGAGGCTAGGCCATGGACGACCACGCGGATGGAGCCTCGGTGAACGCGACGCCCACGGCCCGTACAGAGCAAGGCGAAAACACCCCCATGGATCTTACCAGCGCCAACAACCATGCCTCGGTGAGTGGTAATTCCTCACATCTTCAAGACGCCGATGAAGCGGACTGGCAGCTAAGTCAGACGCTCCGCCAACGCAAGAAACTAGCGCAGGAACGCCGCAACCTTGCCGCGCTTCAGGCACAGCAAAAGCAAGTAGTGAACAACAATATCAAAGAGACGCATGGACAGAGACTCCCTCCCTTGCCTAAAGATGATTATAAAATCGTCATACGACCGAACCAGGGCCTGCCGTTGAAAGCGATTGCCGCTCCTGCGTTCGCAAGAGCAGTCATTGAAGCCTGCGACAACCAGTTCACCGATGAGAAGTTTATTGTACGAATCAACCGAGGCTCTAATATTGCCATATTGTCCACTAAATATTCCGAAGTGGCAGAACTCGTTCGGAAGCTCCAACACCTTGCACTGAATGGCCGAGCGCACCCAGTGCGCGCCTATGTGGCTACAGGAGAAGAGGCACTCCGTGGAGTGGTGCACGGCATTCAGCCCAACACGCCCATGGAAACTAATGGCGCATCTTCGTCTACGCACACAAGGCGTCGAACTTGTACAAGCCAGAATGATAGGCAATACAAAGAGCGCGGCTCTCACTTTCTACGGGGATAAGCTTCCCCGGACTGTCTTTCTACGGAGGCGAGCTGATCTGCCACCCCTTTCGAGCTACCCTGCAAGTTTGCAAGGTGTGCAGGGAGAAGGGACACCGTGCGGACGTCAGCCCGCAGCCTCATAAACCCATCTGTAGAATTTGTGGCACGCTCAATCCTACGGCCGGACATCCTTGTGAACTGATTTGTGCCTCTTGTGGGGAAGCTCACCTTACCGGGGATCCTGTGTGCGCCAAGAGACTTAAGCCAGTGAAACGACGCAACGGAATCAATCCAACGAGTGAAAAACAAGTGCCCCCGCAAGCTCCTCAAGCGCCGCCGCGATCGTTCGCCTCTGAAGAACAAGAAGCGCTCTACATTGGGAGAACGCCGACTCAGACACCACCGAACTCTCGCTCACGCTCAAGACAGCGACGCCAGCCTACCGGAAAGACGCCCTGGGAAGGCCAGCAACCCAGCCCTGACACACCGCTCCAGAAGTCCAACCACCAGCAACAGCATCAGAAGACAGCAGAGCCACAGGTAAGCTGGGCAGGGGTCGCGTCTCACACGGCCACTCCCCTTATACAGAACCCAACCTATCAGCAAGTGATAACAGAGAACAGACAGCTTAGAGCGCAGCTCAACAGCTACCCTCAGAAGATAGACCTGTTAGAAAAGAAAATAGAACTACTTTTAGAACAGAGGCAGGTAGGAAACACACATTCACAATCAACACCGTGCGCTCAAGCACAAGTGCCACAACTTTCATCTATTCCACGGACTAGGGAAAGCAACGCGTCGGAAGCCGCTTCCGATGTCTCACATGGACAACACGCGCAGCCTCTCATCACTCAGCAGCAGATTCAAGGTCTTCAACAGACACTGCTACAACAATTACAACTAAGCGTACAGCAGCAAACGAGCCAACAGTTTCAACTTTTCTTTAATGAATTTCAAGAGCTGAAACGCCATGTAGACGATACCCTTCAGAGTGTCCTAAAGAGGAGACGGAAGCCCAGCAGCGATTGCAAGCCTCCAGGAACGAAAGTTGCAGTAACATCAGATACAGATGGAGCTGTCTGCAACAGCAATTTACCTAACCATGGCTAACACCATTCTGTCTCAAGAGAATCTTACATTGTGGTCTTGGAATTGTCGTTCTCTTAAAAACAAACACGGCTCTCTAACACAATACGTGCAGGCGGCGCTCATCCCTCCTGATGTGATCTGCTTGCAGGAAGCTGGAAATGGCTCAAAATCAATCACAGGCTATCGACTACTAACCGACACAGCCGATACCAGAGTGGCCCTGCTCGTGAAGGAGGACCTGGCAGTTACATATGATGCTCAGTACACTCCAGAAATTGCCGCACAAACACTCACAATATGGCCGGTAAAGAAGGGGCGCCCAAAAGTAGTGGTCTGCAACGTATACAGCCCCCCTCAAGCGCGTTCAGCGGACTTCGGCGCTTTGATTCACCTCCTCACTACCACCATAACCGGGCACGATCGTTTATTCTTCCTGGGTGACTTTAACGCATGGAGCACTACATGGGGCTACAAAGTAGATCGTCCTAAAGGGGCCAGGCTGTTGGAAGCAACCCAGCAGCATGATTTAGAGCTACTAACTCCTCCGGGTATACCAACCAGAGTAGGAAATAGTGTGACGGGAGACACCACCCCAGATCTTGCCTTTACCAACAACGTGCGGCAAGTGCAGTGGAATAGCCTCGCCGAAACACTTGGAAGTGACCATTATATTGTACAGATACAGTGCAGCTCCGCTCGCCTTAGGCGACCACTGGGAAAGGCAAAGCTGACCGACTGGAATAAATACCGCGAGGCACACGAGCGCTGGCTCAGCACACCCGCCACAGCGCGAGAGTGGGGAGAATACATTACAGATACCCATGCCAAGTATACAAAGACTTACCAAACTACAGCGGACAGACCGGTGGTGGACAACCATCTGGCGCACTTGTGGGAAGCTCGACGGGGACTTATTAAGCGTTGGAGACGTCAAAGGCTAAACCGTAAACTTAAGCAACGAATTGCCCACTTATCTGATGAAGCCAACGCCTATGCGGCAGAGCTCACACAAAACAATTGGCGAACGTTCTGTGACTCATTAAAGGGCACTTTAGGAACCAAAAGAACCTGGGCTATCTTACGTTCAATGATAGATCCTGCTAGTACGAGAACGGAAACAACGAACACGCTAACGAAGTTAGCGGCTGAATACAACGGGAACGCCGACCAACTACTGCAAGAGCTTCAAACCATCTATATCGGCAGTGTCAGCCCCTCGACAGCGGGCAGTGTAGCTGGGCGACAATACATGGGCACACCTAATCCCAACTTGGACGCGCCAGTCACGGTGGAGGAGGTTTATGCAGCAGCTCAGTGCTTTCAAAGAAACACGGCCCCGGGTCCTGATGGCGTTACCAACACCATGGTCAGAAACTTAGACAGAGCAACATTGCAAGACCTCACCGACTACTTCAATGGCCAAATTTGGACAGCCGACGGGGACCTACCCGCCCTCTGGAAAATGGCTAACATAATCCTCATCCCGAAACTGGGAAAACCCAAAACGCTCAACAACCTACGCCCCATTTCATTGACTTCGTGCCTGGGGAAGCTATTCGAAAAGGTAATAATGCACCGACTAGAAATACACGTCGAAAAGGAGCAGCTCATGCCCGATATGATGATAGGTTTCCGCAAAGGTGTCTCGGCACAGGACATATTTCTGATGCTCCAGGAGGAAGTACTGAATCCACCCTCGGGTAGTCTGGACAACATAATCTTGGCGTTGGATGTACACAAAGCGTTTGACACCATCTCTCACGACGCGATACTGCAAGGATTGGAAGATATCGGATGTGGCGAACGCATCTATCAATACGTGAGAAGTTTTTTGCAAAACCGTTCTGGAACTCTCTGCATGGGTTCGATAAAATCCAACTCCTTAAGTATGCCCAACCGAGGAACACCACAAGGCTCTATATTGTCTCCTTTCCTCTTTAACGTCGGACTGCGCAGGCTGGCCATAACGCTCACTCATGAACCCCGTCTTGGTTTTGCTATGTATGCAGATGATATTACCCTGTGGACCACACAGGGCTCTTACGGGGAACGCCAAGATACACTGCAGACTGCCTTAACCATAGTGGAAAACTACCTGGATACAGCTGGGATGACATGCGCACCGGCGAAATCAGAGTATATTCACGTACGGCCGTATAAATCTCGGGCTCACCGGGCGCCTGAGCTAACATTATATTTGGGAGGAGCACGACTCAGACGAGTTAACACGCTTCGGATACTCGGCATGTACGTTCAAGAAACAACGAGTGTCAAGGTAGCCCTGGATAAGCTGAAGTACACAGTGAAAAGCCTAACTGGACTCATTAGAAGAATATCCAGAAGTAACAACAGCATGACTGAACACGACACGCTCACCTTAGTAAACGCACTCGTTCTGAGCCGGCTCACCTACGCCCTCCCTTACCAGCTAACCAGGAAAACAGATCAAGAGCAAGCCGATACATTAATTCGACTTGCGACTAAGTCAGCGCTTGGACTACCTACCAGTACAAGCACAGAACGACTACTGGCACTGGGTGTGCACAATACCTTTGAGGAGCTGGCAGCTGCCACACTCATTTCTCAGCGAGAAAGACTCTGCGGCACACCACAGGGCAGATCTCTCTTACGAAGACTCAGGTATCCGGTCTCGCCCCAATATTGCTCAGAAGCTACCGACTTACTCGCACAAAATCTCAGGCAACGCATCATGGCGCAGCCCATCCCCCGCAATATGCACCCATACCACCACCAAGGACGCCGAAAAGCTCGAGTACACAGAATGCAGCAGCTAAGCCATCACCATGATGTTTTCTACACCGACGTCAGTCCGTACCCAAGGCAGCACCGAAAAGCTCCCGCGTACGCTCTTGCAGTAGTCAACCAAGGCAAACTTGTCAACTCCGCGACCATACTTACCCCTTCCACGGCGGCAGCGGAGGCGACAGCCATCGCTCTCGCCATTCGAATGGCAGACCAACAGGGAATTTCTGCCTACGTGATCTCGGACTCCCAGGCAGCTTGCCGCATGTACATTAAAGGCGTACTACCAACACGGGCCATCCAGATATTGGGAAGCGAACTTATATTTGATCACTGGGTAGTGTGGTGTCCGGCCCATACGGGTCAGGATGGCAATGAACTTGTTCATTGCCAAGCTCGAGTACTTAGCAGCCGAGCCCCACGACTTCCTGCCCCTGCAGAGGACAGAGATGATGGGGTGACACGACGTGGCATCCTGGAGAAGCAAAGATTAGATTGTCGAATCGCGGCACCTCCTCATAAGGATCTCAACAGGCACCAAGCGCGGGACTGACGCCGCCTGCAGACCAACACTTTTTCGAATTTGCACAAGCTTCACATGATGTACCCAGACAGATATCCTGACACATGCCCATGGTGCGGAGATATCCCGACACTCACACACATAACATACAGCTGTCCAGAGCGACCCGCTTCTGTTGACTGTGGACAGACGGACACAGTACGTACGTGGTCGTGGGAGGCGCGACTCGCTGAACGGGCCCTAGGAAGCCAATTGGCGACCCTGGGTCAGGCCCGGCGAGCCGCTATGGCCAGTGGGGCCTTGGAAGAGGGGAGCCACCCGCGATGAACCACCTTTTTTTTTTTTTAATAAACGTTGTTTCTCTCTCTCTCAGTCCAGGCTCTGCCTACAAGAGGAGTGCGCAGATGGACAGTCGCAAGTGTGCCGTAACGGTTTGTTCATTCTTATTATTCCAACTTGCGCCAGATGAACTGAAGATTTCGCAGTTAATCTTACATGGGACGGCTGCGTAAAGCTTTTTTTTTTTAATGCGGAGCATTTCTTAGTGGCACGATGTCGCGTTCGGCGTCGGCGGCCGGCGGCGCCGTCAACACCCCCACTGCGCATGCTCGGCTCGTCCCGTGCCGGCCCAGGTAGACACCCGCAAAACTGTCGCTCCAGGCGGGCGTTCAGCAAGCCGAGCATGCGCAGTGGGTGTGCGGACCTCTCCCCCGTACTCCTCTCCCTCGAACGCGGGCGGTGTGTGTATAAGCGGCGGAGTGCGCGTTCGGAATTCAGTCAAGGGCGTCTTTACTTGGCTTTCGCTTGACTTGACGCTTTGCTCAATAATAATAAAGACGAAATAACAATTAAGCATTCCCAAACCACACCCAATTGCGCAACATTCACGCGATACCCCCCCCCCCCCCCCCACTCTGCGACGCATTTACTCGAGTTCCCCCCTTGGGAAGATGCGGGCGTCCATTTTTTTTTTCAGATAAAGCACTTGAGCGCGTCGACAGATCGATGCGATTAGCTTTACTCAAAATTGATCGACTGGTTTTAGGAGTATTGGTGTACGTAGCTAGTACTTAAATTTGTATCTAATTAACGTCTTTCTTTTTCAGGTTTTCTATGTCATGTGAAGGCGACCTTGAAAAAAAAGAACGGTGGCGGTATAAATACGGTATAAACACAAACTACACCGAGGAGTATGATTACACTCTTAGCACGGTAACTTCTAGTTTATTTTACTGGTACACAAAAATGTGAAAATATGTTCCATTACTAAAAATTAAAGCACTTTAACCTCTAGTAAAGGAGCATATTTTTCACATTTTTGTGTACCTATGATGTACTTACGTGTACCTATTTTTAACACACGCACACACACACACACAGAGAGAGAGAGAGAGCTAAGAGCCTCGCGTGATTAATGCTTTTATGGCGTTTGGCAAGTTTAGTATTTTCGATGCAAGAAATTACGAGTTGAAGTTGGGCCTTACTTGGTGCAGCCTTGACGGCCGACATTCCCGCGGTGCGGCGCTTCTTCATAGCGCGCCGTCGACGTGCGGAGGCTGGCATATTCATGGGAATATTCATAGTTTTTGGATCTGGCAATGTAATGACGGCAATTTTCTTAAACTTAGTGGCATCAGCGGCATCCTTCTGGAAGAACCCGACCCACTTGACGTTATCGACCCAATTTCCTTTGGGCAGTTCGATCGTGAGGTCGTCACTAGCATGAGCTCCGATTGGATCAGCCCTACCGAACAGGGTGGAAAAAGAAAAAAATATATATTAAGGCTTACACTTGCCGAAACATGCATCTTACGAGCCACACATAAGCTAACATCAGCTAAGAACGCAGCAGATATTACACCAGAAGATTGTGTATGTTACCGGAATTCGTTGTTGCACTAGTTGGTTTACAATGGTAAACCGCATAGCGCAAATTACTTTTGCAAAAAACCAGCAGACGTGTATATGACGGAATTTGTAGTTAGGCAAGTTCATTTATAATGGTAAACCACACAGTGCAAATCTTTTTTTTAAAATGCCAATTAGGTATATCGGGCCATATATGGCACGTGCCCATGTACGGCCCTAGTTGCTTAATTCATGATGGGACCATACATGACCGTTACTGTATGTGGCAATTGTCATATATGTCATATATTGTCATTATATTGTCATTACACCGAAGTGGGCTATATACCATGTCATATATAGGCCGATATTACCAATACCGAATACGGCCATACATATAAAATTTTGTAAAGATACGTTGACTGTCCCTTACGCAATTTTTGCTCGGCAGTTCACCAGCAGCACACAGGGTGTCCCACGTATCTTGGACCAAGACTATAGAAAGGCGCCTCGGAGTCGAATAAAACTCAGGTAAGCTTTATGTTGCCCCTGAGTATGTACTTATTTTCAGTTAACTGACTTCTTTTTATTGTAGGTTACCGTTCTGGAACCACCTAATGAATTGTTTATTCTACATTAGTGCCCTCCCCCTGGCCAGTTGACGTGGGTGTACCTCCTGACCCCCTGGCCAGGTGACCGCCAGGTGACATTGCGTCACGTAAATATTGTAATTAGCAGTGCCGTCATCTTGCGCGGTCACAGCTGTAACTAAACTATGCTAAACGAGCGCGGCTATGACAGGTGGTTGCTAGGCGACGCGAGTCTGACCGCGCACTGCCTCCAGGATCAGCCCGCAATTAAAAAAAAATGTGAACAGTGTGCGGGTCTTGCGCTAACCGCATTACTAAACGTTTGTACGTGGCACTGAAATCTCAGCTCTACTAGCAGGAAACCTATAGGTAGGTGCGAAGCACGCAGTAATGGACCAGTGTTCCTCACTGGAACACGTCAATCGCTGCTAATGGGCAATGAGAGACAGAAAGCAGTTTTAGGGGCGAAGCTCCTTAAAGCGGCACCCGCTGGTCCCTCGTCGTAGTCGTAGTGCGTAACCAGTCTTACGCTTTGACCTCCAAGGTGGTGCCGGTGGGAGATTTCTCCTGTGCGTTCTTGAACAATAAAAAATTCGCAGCGTGCGCGTTAACTAAAAGCCGAATTCTTCTGTCTCTCATTCCCCATTAGCAGCCATTGGCAAGTTCCAGTAGGAAACGTTAGTAGAAGTAGAAGTGTAAGTGTTAGCTAAAAGCCGACTACTTCTGTCTCTCATTCCCATTAGCAGCCATTGTTTACCTCCAAGGTAGTGCCTGGTGAGATTTCTCCTGTGCGTGATTAAACAATAAAAATTTTGTTCAAAACGCTGTTGATTGATGAAATAAACCAACGAAAGACGCCAGATGTTTTCTAAAAGCAAAACGAAAAGACGCCAGATGTTTCTAAAGCAAAACGAAAACCACATCGCGATACAGGTTTGTCAATCGTTTCACGTCAATTTTATCGGGCGAATTAACGGAAGAAATTTCACGGTTTAACCGATGATTACTTCCAGGAGCTTCGCCCAATCTCATCATCATTCACCTCGTGGATCTGCCGTCAATTTTTTTGCTTCAGCTATATACAGATGATAGGGTCAGCTACCTGCGGTAGCATACATATACAGTTAACTCTAAGGACAGCCTGCCTGCGCTGTCAAGCGGCCAATGCTTGCTGGGCACGTACAGCTTTATCGGCCCTGCGTCGGTGTTGTATCTCGCGGGCGAGAGCGCGTTCGCACTCCTTGCGAGCTGCCAGTTCAGCGTTCATCGTAGAAAGAACGTCAAGAACGTCTCCCGCACCTCAGAGCAGTGGGAAGGCACCCTTCGCGACGGCGCCCCCGAGGTCTGCCGCGCGCTTGTCCCCCAGGCCCAGAATAGAGACCCTCCTCATTTTTAATTTTTTTCTTCAATAAAAATGTTTTCATCATCATCCCGAGCCAAGGCACGTCGTTCGATTTGTTCGCTCTCCCTCACCACACGGCATCGCTGATGTGGTGGCGCCCTCTATTGCGCTGAACTGGAGTTTTCAAACCCCAAATGCACACACACTATCCGGATATTAAGGCTTAAACTTGCCGAAAGATGCCTTTTACGAGCCACACATAAGGTAACATCAGCCCTCCGTGACTACAGCAGCAGGACACACCGACAAGCCCAGACCCTAAGGTGTTCCGCACCCAAAACCACAGCAGACACGTTTAGACTGTCGTAGGCGGCGCAGCCTCCGATTGCGTGGACCTAGTCGGTCGGCGTATAGTAGAGGAGAAAAAAAAAAAAGGCGTTTTGAGAAGGATAATCTCACATGGCCCGCAGCTGCCTTCACACAAAATGGATGGCGGAATTTATGGCGCGAATGATTTCATAATTCCGCAACCTATTAGCATCGAGATCGACCTATAGGTGGCAGCACCGTTACCTTGTGAGCGTGGATAGCAGAGGGGCGCCCTGTTTCGAGCTGTTGAGGCGAATGTTAGCTAAATAAAAGCATCAATTACAGTCTAAACGGTAACACACTAGCCCTTCAATCCCACGTCAGTGCAGGAATCACACAATAAGCTTTTATTGCACGTGAAGGAATTGTGTTATGCCATTCAACGAGGCACTAACATCACCCAACCTCACAGTGACTTCCTCGGTGGTTATATCAGTCTATTTTCAGTATTAGGTCCTTGTTCATTTTCCACTAATCACTACAACATCAAAAATGGACTGTTACTGCGCATCGCGTTTAAATTACTTGCGTTTAAATGTCTTGCATGTCATGTTCCATGAAACCCAAGGCAATTTATTGGCTCAGTTAGTCAAGCTAAGTGACTATACGTCGCTTGAGTACTATCACGATATTGGATACACGCCTATTTTAAGTAAACGGTTTAATACTCAAACGTGACAAGAAAAGGTTTGCTTTTTTATGCACATAAAAAAGATGTCATCTCCAAGCGAAACTTGTATTGTTTTCCGTCATGCTCACAATCACATATCACGAGACGATATCACTGCAGCACTGCGTTTAAACGCTGATGTTTCCCGCTTAAGGGGGGACATGGTACCTGTTTATGTGCTGATTGAATTCAGTGTAAAAGCACCTATATATGTGTGTTTTTTTTGTGCCGATTCTAAAGGTGCAATTATCTTTTTGATCATTCAAATAGTTATCGAGATAATGAGATGTTAATTACTATTGTTTGGTGAGACAATAGATAAAAGATTAGTGGCCACAGAGCTATTTATAATGTATTAGTGGAAAGCAGAATGTGCAAAGGTGAAGTGCTGCAAGTAGTTTTCGAATTAAACAACAATTAGAAATTTAGCAGCCTGTTGCAGTTCTGCGGTTGTGGCATAGCTATTAATGAACAAGAACAAAGGTAAATAAAAGCGCTACTGTGAGAAAAAGAAAAATCTGCTTGCAGCACTTCATGCTCCATACATTAACCTTCAGATAGCAAAACAAATTACAGCTGTGTCTCTTCTAGAGTTTGAGAAATTGCCGCACTAAACAAGCAGAGTGAGTGAAAACATGTTCTGAGAAAAAGCAAGAAAACAAATAAAGCTCATTTTGAACCAAATGTAATACAAAGTATTGAAATATACTTGACAGGTGATTTGTGGCTATTGGGGATATAACTTTGATACCTACTGCTGGAACATACATAGCTCAGCAGCAATTTGGCATGAAAAAAGCCCATTTTTCTTGCTTTTTAATAGCCAAAATATAGCTTGCCTTGGTGATATAAATTGCTGTTGTGGCTGAAATATCAGTCCGAGATATGAGAAATTTGGTCAGAATCTGCAGCACTGCCTTAACGTATTCAGACAGCCACTAAGTGCACATTGCCGCAAGCCAGAAATGCACAGCAGCAGCCAAACTGAAATAACTGTGCCGAACCGAAGGAGTGACGATGACATAGCACGCTCACGACACAGGCGCTCAGTGATTTTAAAGAGCCAAGACTGCAGCACAAAGCTAAAGAATACTATAACTGATAATTGTATGCTGTGATAAGAATACATGAAAGCATTCAACAGTGCATTGGCTCAGGGAATAAGCACATTGGTGGATACGTGTGACGTACGCGCGCGGGTAAAAGCGCAGCGGCTAGCAGATGGCGCAAGGAGATATATCCACACTTGGGAACTTCGTCCACTCGCCACTAGGCGCCGACTGTGTTCGATCTCGAGGTCAATAGGCACCCGCTCTGCTTTTGGCGTGGCGTTCAAACGCTGTACATAGTGGATTGCCGCTTTTCCCCGAAAACAAAACTGGCTCTACAGAAGAAAAAAAATTAAAAGGGGGGAGGGAGGGCGGGGCTACTTATACACAAGACGGGAGGTTGAAATTATGCTGCCAAAAAGACACCATACACCATATGTTAGTCCATTGAATGCAAGGATACTTGAGAAAAGAAATAATGCACATGCATGTAACAACACAACTATTAGGTAATAGCAGCAAGGTTACTTATGTTTTACACTGGTCCCCTAGACTGAAATCAACATAATGCACATGTATGTAACAACTTCGAGCTAACCGCTGATTGGTGCGGTAATGCCAATGAAACGAAGAATGCTTGGTTGAAATCTTGGTAAGCGTTCATGTGCTGCCTCGAGACGTGCATGAACGTAGTTCGTGGCTCATGAGCTCTTTGCGTCTGAATTTGCAGACCACATTAATATATATATATATATATATATATATATATATATATATATATATTATATATATATATATATATATATATATTAATGTGGCCCTAGGAAAGACGACTGGGACAGGAGGGTGGCTTTTCAAAGTTCTATAGTGGCTCTTTTTTTTCCGTCATGCTCACAATCACATATATATATA
>JABSTT010003942.1:0-25427 GCA_013339685.2 Hyalomma asiaticum | reverse complement strand
GCACAGGGTCGATGCTCAATCAGGCTGGAAAGTAGTTTACAGAAACACTAATGTGCATGCCGAATTCTTTTCAATTTGACATAGTACCTTAGTGCCAGAACACGAAATAAAAATGAAGATTTGTCCCAGTGCGTCTTGATAGAGACCGCAAGCGTTTCTTATAGCATAATATAGCGAAGTAAAGCGTTTTGGCATATGGCATGTTTACTTTGTGCGCAGAAGTGGCGATCACTATGGACGCTGTCCTCGTCTAAAAATGTGTTGCCTTAATTCACAACACAAGGATTATAGCCAGTAGCACACCCACGGGGCGAAATGTTCAGGCCCGTGTACTGTGCGATGTCAGTACACTTAAAGAACCCCGGTGCCGAAATACCGAAGCTCTCCATTACAGAATCTCTGATAATCGTGTAGTGGTTTTGAGATGGTGCCCTATATATAGACGTTAAACCCCAAAAGTCTACCATTATACTTTCATGCGTGAGGGTCACTGGTAATGGCGTTAGCACACGTATCGCCTACACATACAGGGTTTAAAACGGAATGTTCGCTATGGTTGTGCGGAAGCAGGGCAAAATGTTACGATGCAGTAATACTTTTTTCTTTAAGAAAAAACACATTGATGCAAGACTCAAAGACAGTACGGCCGTAGTGCGATATCACGAATGCCAGAATGTAGGTACGTTACTTATTATTCGGTGCGTTACTTATTATTGAGCCCACCTGCACTGGCATTAAGTTCCTTTCCGTCATTCCCTTCCTTTCGTAGCTGCTCATCCAGCTCTCTCGCTAATAATACGAGTTTATACATGCCGTTAAAATGCATGTGAAATTCAGCGATGCCGCGATGGTAATCATTGTATGTAGTTTCCAGTTTCGCTCGCAAGCCACCTTCACATCGTGGAATGAGCTCCAATTTCTTTATCACTCTCGTTTTGCCAGAGGAAAAAAAACACTTCATACACCCCTCGAGGACTTCTTTGGCTCTAAATATCCTAGCCGAGGACATAGTCATGACCCCCTTCACCGAAAATGCTTCCAGTATTGAGGAGCGATTGAACAGCGACAGTGGCGTCCTTTTTAAACTGCATGTATCTCCTGATTAAGTACAAAAATCGCGCGTTTCTCACTGCTGGAAGCACCGAGTCAAGCAGGTTAGAAATAAAATTTGGTTGAAGTGCACTTGCATATGAATGTAAACATCGTTTCATACTAAGTGAGCGATGGTACACCGTGCGTGCTATGTTTAAAGGAACGTTTACCTGTGCTAATAAAGGGTGTCTGCCTCTTCTTCGCTACAGGATATAATTTCTCGCAAAGCGAAGTGACATGGTTGAATAAGAATTACCATGTTTTCTTGATTACGGTAAAGCCTTTTGAGATGCAAGCGTAGCGAAATCTCTTAATGCTCCATCTCTTTTTCAGGGTCTATGGGTCAGGAGGTACGTATTTCTATGGTATTTATTTTATTGCAATAGCAATTATATGGACAATCTCGGCGGTTTTTTGCCGTCCCCGTCGCCGCCGCCGTCATGCACCGTATATGTATAAGTATGCATATATATATATATTATATATATATATATATATATATATATATATATATATATATATATATAAATCTCCCAAAGAATAATAATTCGGATAAATGCTTCCGATGCGCGGAATGGAACCAGGAACCCCTCACTCCGCAGTGCGTGGCGCTAACCACTACGCCACAAGATCAGATCCTTCAGGGAGCTAACGGCGAGCCTTATATACACACCCTTACCGTTGGCAGGACTCAGAGACGGCAGGCGCTTATAAGCGTTGCTTCCTTACCAGCGAGATGGCGCGAGGAGCGCAACGGGCGCATTTAGAAGTCGTCGGGCAGCTCGCTCGCTTGTATTTGCGCAGGAAGAACCTTGCCCTTCCGCTGTCTGCTCGCGCGGTTGTCTCGTGGTGAGAGGAAGAGAGATGTTTCGAGCTTTCACCGTGATGTCCGCGCTGATGTTACGGGAGCGTACGAAAGTTACTCGAGCTCAAGGGACGCCGCTAAACGATGAGCGCGAACTATCAAGTGTCACAGCTCGACACTTGAAGTACGCTAGTTTGCTTCGCTGCTTCGGCCGCCTTTGCAACAGGAGCGCTTTTAAAACTGAGAGTATCCATTGTGACTGCTCATTCGCGCTCGTTGGGTGTATATCTGTGTGTTCGTTTCGTGCGTGCTTCACTTGATAGTTCGCGCTCATCTTCTGTTTGGTCATTTAGTGGCCTCCCCTAGCATTGTATGTGTAGCTTTGTGACGCACAACATAAAAAGCCCTTCGTACCAGCACGCGCTGCCCACGGGAGGCGCTCACTGAGCAAGTGCATGTTTGCTACAGTTAATATTGCTCCTGAAGCTGCGAGCCTCACTTCATATAGCACTACAGTGTCTTGCTATCGCATTAATTGCTTCGCCCTTGCGGCAAAGCTGTGACTTTTATTGATAACTTCTATTGGCATCGAGGTCGAAGAGAGTCGGCGCCTAGCTGCGGACGGACGAAGCTCCCAAGTGCGGATGTCTCTTCGCTTCGTCTGCTAGCCATTGCGCATTTGCATACGCCCGTGCGTCATCAATGGCCTCCGCCATGTTCGTTCCTTGTGAGCAGTGTTAAATTTTTCCGTGTGTCCTTATCGAAGTATATAAAGGCCTTTGTCCTTGGGCAGCAGTTTTACTTATTTGCTAGGATTACCGAGTGTGCGTCGAGGCATAGAGTTTCCTACCAAAATATTAGAGGGAAATCTGGCGCTAGTGTCTGCGGGAGTTTTCACCGTGATGTCCGCGCTGATCCTTCAGCGCTGATCCCTCATTTCGTTTAAATAAATGTTTGCTCTCTCCCTCTCTCTATGGGAGTTGCAAACAAGGCGTTCAGCCAGCATGGGAATGATGGGTATAACATGGATTTGCTAGTCTTCGTTCTTCTGGCTTCATATGGCGTTCCACTTCAAAAAATAGGTCGTTTAGACAAAATAGTTCACTAAAACGGAAAATTTAGGAATAACTACGTACGTGCGCAGACATTAGTTGCTTATCGCGGTTATGAAAATACTGAACAGTCAGAAATTTAGCAAAATGTGGCGATACAGCAATGTTGCCTCCTTTACTTGTGCCCAGATTTAGCGGTGTCCATGAATGTTTAAGTTCCAGATATAGTTGTGTTCGAACTTAAAATACAAATTTTTGCTCTTGTAAGTGACGTGCTAACGTTTTCAGGTATGTAAAAGGTAGGTGCGTCTTCTAAATCTGACAAACGTGTTTTCACTCACTTCTATAAGCTTCTATGAGCCCCAAAGCTTGCTCCAAACTTAGCCTAAACAAAACACGGCGGCGCCCGTCGAAGAGACCACTCTCTCCCAGGAAGAAGAAACTGAGCTGATTTCTGGTTAAGTGATGACTTTATCAATCAATAAATGGTGGAGTAGGACATCGCTTCCTTCAATCTCACGCGTACGACAGAACGATGGAGATTGCGAGAAAATTAATTGCCACTGCACACTTTAAATAACAGGTTAAAGGGTAAGCTTATGAAAGGAAAATGCGTTTATTAACCTTCAATTTTCCTTATCGCAGCTTGCTTTTTGGCCACCTTGGCGCTGCATGCGCAACACGCAAGGAGCGAGCGCAAAACCCATTTTGAAAACTCGTACATCCTACGTGCACACGCACACGTTTGCACAGGCAAAGCACACGTAAAGCACTCTGGGGTCCCAAACTTGTGGCCCCTATTCGAAAACATCCCTATCCCGGCCGCGGCGGCTGCATTTAGATGGCGGCGGAAATGCCAGAGGGCCGCGTACTATGCGATGTCAGTGCACGTTTAAAGAACTCCGTGCGGTGGAAATTTCCAGAGCCCTCCACTACGGTGTCTCTCATAATCATATCGTGATTTTGGGACGTAAAACTTCTGAAAATCAATCAGTGTATTACACTAGAAGCATGCGTGACACAGCAGCCCGGCATTTAATATAGCTTGAGGGTTCTTGAGCGTCGCTAGCATGAGGGCAAATAGCGCACATTTTTGTTCCGCCGGTCTTTATCTACGTCCTCAGAAAACTCACCGAGCCGCGCGTAGCCATAGCAGCTACGCACAGCTATGCACAGTCAGATAATGTAAGCGCAGCCATGATAAATAAAGCGAGCCAAGTCTAATTATGCTGGGGCTAAATATACCAAGCCCAATCAAGCGAACAGTAATTAAGGAAAGTTTAACCTTAATAATTGAATACAAACATGCTAATACAAGTCAAACATGAAGGATAAATTACAAGTCTAAAAGAGCTATTACTAATTGAGCCAACTATCATTAGGCAAAGCCTAATTAAGTCAAGTATGAATTAGTTGACTTGCCTAATAAGCAAATACTATATGACAAGCCTAAGAACTAAAGCTAACTGAGTCAAGCACAGTGGGTCTTTGCCGCTGTTTTTGTGTCAAGCTCATGTAAGTAATCAGGCGAAGAAAGGCACGTTTATCTTTGCTGAACATTTTACTGAAAGCGTGTGCCATACATTATGATGGTGAGCGAGTCATGTTCCACTGATGTAGTTTTGAAAAACTGAGCTGTTTAGGTGACGTGCATTCCATGAAAGATGCAAACAAGAAAGGGATGGTATATATACCTATAAGTGGTCGTGTAGGTTAGACATGCTGCTAGTTCAACCGAACGCGAAGTAACAGCCTTCTTTCCTTTCTACAGCCAATTGTGACGAACGTGTGAGAACGCAATACTACATCTCACTCAAGTAACGCCATGCAATTACAACACTGCAGACAATACGCAACTGTATTACGGCGAAAGAAAAAAATGGCCGCAAACTCCTTGCTTCGCTGCAAATGAATTCGAAAGACGCCTTTGATACGTTACACCCTTTCTCCTGCCTCTCCCACGCCTCAGGCTCTTCCCCTCCACTCTCCGTCCTTCCATAATTGATGCAATTGGGGGTTTGATGAATTTAAGTTTCCCGCGTTCGACCTGCTGTCGCGCTCACTGTTTGCTTAAAGCCGGCTACGGAGCCGCAGCTTCTGTGGGCTTGTTCTTAACGTGCAGCGTCTCTTCTACAGTATTGCTAATGCGTTGGTTTTCATTTACTAACGTAAAAACCAGTGCAATGTGTATTCTTAAATGAACTGCGCGAATCACGCTTACGTACGTATATATTTCGCCTCAAATAGGCCTGCGGTTTCCTTTGCTCTGTAAAATGTTGACCTTTATGACCCTGTGGATTCAGTACTTGGTGGTTTTGGCCGCCCGGTTGAATCGAGTGACAGACGGACACAAAGTTTTGTAGTGTGAGCTACACTTGCCGAGGTTGAGCAGTTTTGCGTGGCCCTTGGAGAGCCGTGCTGCGCATGCGCAAGGAGCAGTGACGTCACACGGCGCACAGCTGGCGCGTCGGAGACACCGCCGCGCGCTCCTCGCTGGTCTGCGCGTTGCGGATGAGTGACGTCATAGCCGCCGCAGACGGACTGGCGCCGGCGCACGCCCAGCTGTGCGCATGGCCACCAAGCCGCCCTTGTGGCAATATAGAAGGAACAAGACGTTGCGCAAAAATAAATATACATGTGTCACATGCTCTGGCGATGTCCCGCGTTGCCTAACGACGTTCTCTCCAGCGAAGCTGAATGGGAGGAGGCCATCACAAGCACGGTGCTCCAAAAGCAAGCCCAGGCTATCCAGAGGGCCCACGAAAGGGCGGAGCGTCATGGCGTTCTTTCCTCCACGTGGGTGCGGCCAGCGGTTACAACGGCCTCCCGCTAGGGAGTCCTTACGTAGCTCCTCAGGATTAATTAAAGTTCATTGTCTGTCTGTCTGTCTGTCTGTGTCACATGATGCGTATACCGTGTGTGCGTCATTAAAGCAGCAATCAGCATGATAATGAAGCTTATCCTAGACAACCAGGAAAGCTACGAATAATCACCTGAACCTTCGCCCCCGCTGTTTATAACCTGGCATAGCCGAGCTAAGCCACTGCCCAATTTTTTCACGTTTACGTAGCACAGGAGTTTCGCCTTTTAAAACAAAGGGGGAAATGCTGAGGGTGTCAAAATGCGAGGCGGGGTCACGCTAGTGCTCCGTAGAATGGCAGATTACGCTTCTTTCGCATCTAATAAGAACGTTCTTGCATGCTGCAAGCACTAACGTGACAGTGGAGCACGTTACGTTACCTGTGACTGCAGTCAACGCTTTCATTTAGCTAACATTTGCCTCAAACCGCTCACAACGCTGCGTCGCTGTGTAAACTGCAGTGCACGCCGACGACCGCCGATCCACACCATCGCGGTGACAGTGCCGCCTATATGTGGATCTCGTGGCCAATAAGTATAATTGAAGACCGCGAAACAGTTGTCATTCGTAAACTACAGAGGCTGCTTTGAGCGGGCCAACCGTACGGGCTCGCTTTAAGTTATATCATTTAATAACACGCAATAGAAGTTATTGTGCCAAATGAGTTCGGCAGAAACCCGCAAGGTGGAGTAACGTTTAAGCAAGGGGAAGTTAGAATTCACCTGTTTGTAATACAAGGCTCAAGGAAAGTCATACAGATTTCACATAAATGAAAGCTTATTAGTTTCCGAAAAACATATGCTGGTCTGGGGTTCGAGCCCTGGACCAACGCTTGTCCCGGGCACTCGCTCTGCTATCGATTGAAAGCGCGAGAGCCAGTGCATCGACAACTCGAAGCACGAGGGCATGAATATGGTGAATTAGTTCTGTGGAAACCCGCAAGGTGGAATACTTTTATGTAAGGGAAAATTAGCATCTGCCTGTCTGTAGCTCAAGGCTACAAGGAAACCCATACGTAATTCATTTCTGAGGAATTCGTATGGATTTCATGTAGCTTTGTTCTACAAATGTGTGGGTGCTAATTTTCTTATCCAGAAGTTCTTATAGTATGTGCTTGGGTTTCAATTGTTCGTGATTGCACAAGCGTAGCCTGCTTTCAGTTTTATTTGTACGCCGTGTGAATTCACAGTTCCTAGGTACGAGTACTGACGTATCTTGTAGCCGCATTGACGCGTCGCGAGTAATCATACTGTTTTACTCGCACGATAACATTAGGACAGCTCCTGACACCGCCCATCATAAAGCGATGCTGCGCTCGTGGATGTTGGCTTTTTGATAATAATCTAAGCACTTTTATATATCCAGCGAAACATAATTCTCTCGCAAATTCTGTGTGCTAAAGAATTACAAGGCTATTTATAGCCTTCTAATTCTATTTATAGCCGTGTAGGTGCGCAACCTTCAT
Organism: Hyalomma asiaticum; assembly: GCA_013339685.2. Taxonomy (NCBI): domain Eukaryota; kingdom Metazoa; phylum Arthropoda; class Arachnida; order Ixodida; family Ixodidae; genus Hyalomma; species Hyalomma asiaticum. Next base: position 18,153 of record JABSTT010003942.1, on the reverse strand, counting down.
AATCATTTACAATATTTAATACCATATGGCGTTTACTCCAGATATTTCCTCTTTTTCATTGTTTTCAACGATCTGTTCATTCCTTGCAGACAGCATAGTATGACGATCACCACGAAGGATTATGGACAAGGAAGCATAACAGTGAACGGTGAGATTTCACGTAGTAACAGCGTCGTTTCTGCTATGTCAAAGAAGTCTGTGGTGTGTATTGCAGGAGAGGAGGAGCTAGAGAATAGCATATGATGCACTTCATATCAGTTTTATTATTCGTACTGTTTACTACACTATAGTTCGCGGAGAGGTAGTTGAATGAGTTTTATAGGAAAGGCTGTTCCACGTTGCTTCGGAGCCCGCAAAAAATGACCATCTAAATAGACAGTGCGAGCACGAGTGGTGCTCGAAATCCATGGCTGGCGTAACTAACTATCAAAATTGACGAAAGCTTCAGGCAAGGATACAACGTAGCCGGTGAAGCCTCGGAATAGAGCTTTCGGCGCGAAATTTAATAGAAATGAAACTTTAACCGGCGTTTCCTCTTCTAATTTTGAACCCACGATGGAGAAATAAACGACAATACAATTGCTCAGGAACGGTGTATACGTATGGACTGATTCACTGTTTCCCTTTAGTGTTCCTTTAAATGGACATAAAAAGAAACACTATTCTAATTTATAGTGTTTTCCACTGGCGGATCTGGAGCGGTGTACCGAATCCACGACAGAGCAACAAAATCCGTCTCGGAGCGATCCGATCTCCATCGGCCCGCGAAAAATAAACTCGCTCCGGCAGGGATTACAGCGGAAGTTGTCGCACGCATCCGGTTGCCCATGTTGCTAACCTCACCTTAGACCTCGCACAAAAGTCTGCATACCTCTTCCTCCGAGTACGCGTGTACTACTTCTTCGACGTAGTCGAGCATTTTGGGGCGTTTGCACGGGGACTCTGGAAACAGCTCCTTAAATGTTTCGTACAGCATGTACGACTCTTCGCTACTACTACTGCTGCTGCTGCTTTCCGACGTAGAACTCTTGCTGTTGCTTAGAGCGAGGAGCAGTCGCCTGTAGTGTCGAACGACGCCATTCCAAAATACGTAAACAAATGCCCATGGTTTTCAGACAGCGCTTCATAAAAAAAAACGCTGAAAAAAATCGCCGTGCTCGGCTGACTCGAAAATGACGACACCGTATAGCTGGAGTCCCGGCAGAATCCGGCTCTCCGAGATGGATCAACGCGGAGCGCTCCGTCGCGGAGCAAGTTGCCCCAAATCGCCCAGTGGAACATGTGAACATGCTCGGGATCCGCCAGTGGAATTCAAGTTCTCGGCCGCGGAGCAAAGAAACTTGCTCCAGGTCCGCCAGTGGAATTCACTATTAGGCTCACAAATTATTCTTCAAAAACTCTATTCAGGCGAATTTCTTCTTATATTATTGAAAGAGAAGATCAAGGTCAAAGTTCTCTCTTTTAAATTCTGGGCCAAGATACCGAGGAAACGCCGCCACAACCCCATTCGATCTCTTCGCATTCCTGCCAAATTGCCCCATAAAATTGCTTGAAACGCCGTGTCATATTTTCCGGGTTCCTTAGGACAATATGACCCGGAGCAATATCTCCGGATTCCTTAGGACATAGTGTATCTCTTTTGCCAACGAATAATCATGTGCGCTTTGTTAGAGGCCGTTAAAGATTATGACGTGAGCCATATTAGTACGGGAACCTTCGAGCAGGTGTCGCCATTTGTGTCTTCTATTTACGCATTTTCTAGCTTAGCCGTCATCTCGTACGCGCAAGAGCTGTGCCTTCGGTAGTGTGAAAAGGTGAGTTACGAATGCGAGGGAAATCGTTTTTCCCCTTTCAGTCCCATTAAGTGCGTCGTATATTTATTCTGCAACGTTACAGAAACGGTGTCAAACGCTAAATGCGCCGAGGCATCGCAAAGGTTCCTGCTCTTTTTGGAGGAAAGCCTTGAGGTATTTGCAGTGATAATGAGCTTGCCCAGCGCAACTTCAAGGCTGTCTTGATGTTTATATGTGGAGGAGGTGACAGTTTTAGATCCTCGGTCTCTAAAGTATGTGATGTGCCGCGACGACTACTGCGCGTAGTGCGAATCTGCGTAGAAAACGCGTACAGTGACTCCTTGTACTAAACCATCGTCACCTGCCATCACACCTTCCACTCGCTGTCCATATTTCCCTTAGCACTGTGCGGAGTAGCACGCTAGAGGCTGCCCTCTAGTCCGGCCTCTCCTCGTTTTAATTTATTAAACGCTATCTTCTTCCTCTTCTTCTGAAAGATAGCTCATTGTGCGACTAAATATCGGCGCTCACGTTAGTTCACAGGTGCTAGTTTTATCACCGAGAAAAGGTGCGCTATAGTGCGTATCTCAGGCGCCATTTCCTATGACGTCCAGGAAAGCTGAGGGAATATTGAGTGGTAAAACTACGTTGTTCCCTGCCTTGCTGTAAAAGTAGTTAACAGACACTAAAACATCAATTAACGTTAGCCAAGCATAACCACCGCAACTGCTGATGCAATAGGTTTATTTTGGTAAGTACCACGTAATAACTGCCACCGTGGTCGCGCAATAGCGCTCTCGCTGGGCACCTCTGAAGCTTCACCTCTACAAAGCTCAACAATTTTATACGATTCCGTCTCCGCTTCGAGATCTGCCTGTATAAGTCCGTCACTCGCATCACCCATGAAACCAGTGAAGCCCCCTCTGCGTACATCTCGCACTTTCTGTACACTTGTGTTAACGGGAGTCTTGAGTGTCTCTACGCGCTGTTGCGAGGCTGTTGCATCATGTGCCAAACACTGGCAGTTTCTCCATGCGTGTCGCTCTCATTCACCTCTGGTGGGAAGTGTACTTCTCCTTGCGGTGGGTCAGCTGGCGGATACGACGCGGCTAATGCAACCAGCCGCTAGCTTGTGTATGTCGTGGCGCACAGTTTTGTACAGGCACTCTTTTGTGACAACGTTAAGTGCCACGGTGAGTCAAGCAATTTAAATCTAAGGCAGGGGACACCGTTGACTGCTCTTCTTTGGAACAAACATGCTTTAACAGAGATAAATAAATACGTTTGCTGTCACTTTCAGCCTATAACGAGACAGCTCGCAAGACGTATGGGTTCTACCTTATTCACGCAGACATTAAATGCATTATCCTTGGAGAGAGTCTACCAGCACAAGGAAGTAAGCGAAATCATTTCATTTTCTTCACGTACATTTTATATGCGCGTAATTGCGTCATGCTTTGTCTGTGGGGCCGTCATTCACAACAAGCACTACGTTTTTCAAAGGGAATTAATGCATGATTATAGCGACGTGCTGTTCACGCGAAATTTGTACACAGTACTAGGCGGCATTCGTGTAAGTGTGGTATTTAGAGGGCTCACCAGTGCGAGCGCCCATGGAGAATACATGGGCGTTTTCAGATGCTCTAGCGTGTCCAAATGTGGCCGGATCTACACGGGGTTTGCGGCATTGCTTTCTTTCTTAGTCTATGGAGGAAATGTGCGGACAGATTATTCATTGATGCCCAAAGATGGAATAGTAGTGGCCGTCTTGAAAGCCCAAAGATAAAAGGAGGTGTTTGACGTATACCGACGTAGAAGTTAAAGGAGGGAAGGTGGGGAAGGAGCCGTTTCGGCATCGCTTTGGCCTTTCAAGACGGCCACCACTATTCCATACACCACCCCCCCCCCTTTTTTTTTCTTCCTTTCGTCTTTTTCCTTTTTCCCCCTTTCAACTTCGGCCACGCTCTCTCCCTTTGTTTTCCCCGTTACTGTCATGTAGGCTCTGTACGTACCATTTATATATATATATATATATATATATAAGCAGTTTTGAAGAAACGGACGAACGTGCAAGAACTTTTTTACTTTCAACGTTTCGGCCGGTGGTCCTGTCTTCATCAGGAATATATATATATATATATATATATATATATATATATATATATATATATATATATATATACACACTTCATCATGAAATAAAAGAGCTGACGTGGCTTCGCATTGATATTAGATGCGAAGCAGCTCTTTGACTAGCCTATGTAACGTTTTGTGCGTCCGTACGGCAAGGGCAACGCGCTGCCCTCGCCGCAGGTGTTGGAGTGGTGCCAAGTAGGTCACGCCGCAGATGCGCATTGACGCCACGCTCCCCTCGCAGTGCGCGCTGACGTCACTCTCTCCCTCACCTGCTGCGCGCTCGTCGCAGCGCCCGCAACACCTGCCGCTACCGCCGCTCGCTCCGCTACCGCGCCCGACAAAAAATTAACACCATCTTCCCACAGGGAACCCTGATGGGATGCGAAGCAGCAGCGTTGCGCACGGGTGGCGTCATGGGTTGAACGGCGCTAAAGCGGGTGCTTCGCATCCCATCAGGGTTCCCTTTGGGAAGATGGTGTTAATTTTTTAGCTACCATTTCCGACCGCGGCACCGGTCTTTTCTTTTAGTCACTCAGAAACATTGCACACGCACACACACGAACAAAAAGTCAATACAGTTATGCCCACGGGCATAAAATTATTGCTTTTTCGTTCTTGTACCCGCTTCTTTTCTGATACGTGCCGGACACGCTTAAGTTTCTCTTTATATATATATATATATATATATATATATATATATATATATATATATATATATATATATATATATATATATATATATATAGTCTCGTGGTCGTGACGCACGCAGCACTCAAGACGATGTCAGGCGAAGTGTTTATTAGGCGAACTTGTGCCCAGCAAAACAAAGCCAATCACACTGCAAAGCAATGGTGGCGTGAACAGTCGTCGGTCAACTGAAAGACTGACAAGTCACGTAATGCGCCGGCTTTCACGTCCGGGTGAGATCTACACACCTATAACTTCCGTCCTTTTTTGTGGTGTCTAAGTGCTGCTGTCCATGGACACAAAAAGTTCAAATTGGAGTTTCTTTGGAGCTGGTGAGCCCTCAAAAGAGCCTATGGTATATAAAAACTACCTGATGTAAGTGGCACATCTAGGGGACGTGACAGGTCAACTTCACCCTATCATGAACTACAAACTGGGATATTTAATTTCTAAGTATGAAGCCATTGCATCGGATAAATTTGCATATGTTATATTTAAATCGACTGTTTTAAGGCTGTGTTGTGCTGCTTCCTGCGAATCAAGCATCTGAAACTCCGTTTATTTTGTGGCTTTTTTGAAGACCGCTTATTTTGTGATTACCCACTTACAGTTCTTTGCCCCAATACTTGGAGGCACTTGAAATATTAACAATAAAGTAATAAAAATTACCGTTGCAACGAGCGTGTTGTGTTTTATTCAAGAAGGATAGCGTGGGGGCAGCGAACAGGCCACGTCGATAAGCAGCGGAAGCACGCCTAAGCGGTTCTCTCTTCGCCTACGCAACTACCTCACCGCTCGGTGATTGAAGGGCGAGGTGATTGAAGAGAATACAAAAAGCAGTTGACATTTGAGATTCACGTCGTTCGATTGCTTTCCTCTACCGCGCATATTCGCGTCCTAAAAGTGTGACCCCGACGGGGTCTGCCGCCATTTCTTCTAGACACCGTAACGTAGCTGACGCACCAGCCATTTCCGGGGTCGACATCAAACTCCCGCCAAACCCACTACGGTCTTCCACCTTAACAGCCATCGTAGCCTTTACAGTTGGAATGACACGGAGAGGGTGGGTTGCGTTGTGTGCCTCCCTGACTGCACAGCTACTTCAGCTGAACTCGCCCCGCTTTCCCCATGTATGTGCGTACAGTTCCCTCCCCTAAGCGAGGATTGATAAGGAGCAGCAATGCACCACAGCACATCAACACAGGAGTCAGCTGTGGTTGGGAGAAGACGCCTACTATGTGCACGTTTTGCAATTTTAGGCGTCCTTTTCATATCCATTTCGAATAGTAAACTGGCCGCTCGTGTATCACCAGTCGGGACTGGTTAAGCCAAATTGACAGTGCATTCAAGTCAGGCTCACGACATCGCCGACAATGTCGCTGCCTTGTCCCCACCTTGCCCACCACAAAAACGCCCATTGTGATGGCGGGTTTCGTAGAGTTCGGTAGTGAGCGATGCTAGGATTTTCAATGGGGAGGCACAAGATTACAAGGTCATATTTCTTTGTGTTCTGTTCTAGTAAGGATGGGCTAATTTCGTGTTGCCCTTTTTTCGCTACCTTGTTCTCTGTCATGCCGCGTTCATCTTAGCCTCAAATTTAAAGGGCTTTTCTGGCAGACCACCATGCCCTTAAACTGTGCTTGGACCGAAGGCGCTGTGTGAACCAAATAAACTCTCCACCTCGATTGTCAACCACTGCGCTTATATTTCATTTGAGTGCCCTCATGTGCTTGTAGCCTCACTCCTCCTATAACGCCGCAATGCCATTGACAGTAAGCAATTAAAGAAATAAACAAAGAAATAATTAACAATGAAATACAATTCGAATTACAAATGGTCCACTATGCGGGGAGACAGTAGTGGACCAGGAGAACGCGTTCTCTTTAGCACGCCCGTTCACTGCAAAGCATGCAACGCTCCGTCATTCACGTTCTCCGTGTGCACCGCATTGTTTCTGCTAGATCAGGTGAATTCCTATCTGTTATGTGTCAGATTTCAACCCGTGGCATCAATATCATAATATGTTGAAATTCTCTTTTTCCAGACAAGACGAAATGTTTGTACTGGGTTCCCTGGTGGGCTGCCCCAAATCGCAACTGGCAATGTGACTTCATATTCGACGCATTTTGCTGGGCGCAAAAAATCGTAGTAAAAAGTGTAAATAATGAGCAATGTAATTAGCTGTGTAAAAGGAAATAATGAAAAGAACAAGTGTTCTTCAAATCGTTCTTCCATTCACCGTGTGAAATTGCATTTGTACAGTTATTTCTTCAATATACAAAGTGGTAAATTGTTCACGCAAGGGCATGACCAATGTGACAAGCGCAAGGAAAGATTATAACATTAAATAAATCCTAAATAAATTGCCGTATCAACGTTGCTTTTCTATAACACGCCCAAAGGCCTCTTGTTTTCACAGCCTCAAACATGCATTTCACGGCCTCAAACTTAGTTGTTACTAAAACGACCCGCGATTTGTGCCTCCAGATCCCTTGGTGGTATCTTAAATTCTCCCTTCCGTCAGAAGGGCAAAGCAATAAATGTGATAGCAAGGAACAGATTATCATACAAAGCAATACTGTGTTGAGCAATCAGGTGTTGAGTTTAGGTGTGCAAAACGTGCAGCTGCAAGTTGTCCTTGCTTGTGGAGTGCGGACAAGCGTGAAAGGGCGCTTTTCGTTAGTCGCGACTTACCTTTTGCCGAGGACCTTAGGCCCCGCAATGGAAGCACCTTCAACGAGCGATATGGCCAACACGAAGACAGCGCGGCGGCATCTTGAGAACTATGTGTGGACGCCAGCCCGCGCCGATGGAAGGCCGCTTGAAGGTGTCATGTTGCCATGTGCCATGTACAGCGCTTGTTGCCATGTGCAGGCTTATCCGTGGCCGGCTTGTCTGAGGCACGTGTCTGGGAATTGAGGGGTGGGGCATTTGATTTAGTCTGGGCGCATGGCAAAAAAATTTTTTAGGATGTTTTCCTGGCAGATATTGATTTATTTAGATACTTATGCATAGCGGGGCTTGGCGGCGACGGCGAAAGACCTATTGAAACGTTGATGTAATTCCTTTCGCAATAACAATCAATTTGCGCAGATTGATCATCATGCTCATACTGACCCTCACGTCGCGTAGCTAAATAACAAATGACAAAATGCAGTGCATGCGTTTGGTGGGCCGTAAAGCCAACGCAGAACAATCGTGCCATTTTAGGGCGCTAGCTGCAAGCGATGTAAAACTATAACGAAATTCTTGCCCTTCGAGACGGTATAGTGCCTGCAACAATCTCCCAAGATGTCCTCGAGTGACATCATTGGGTGAATATGTTAGGTGTTAGCGGAGTTGCCGTATCGACCTTTAGGGGAAATGTACCGTCCAAGGGTGTTGGCCGTCCTTTCATCGCGACGAGTGCGCTGAAAGCTATACCAAAGTGCACTGCTCCGGCTTTAGATGGGGTTACCGTGAGCCTCATTAAAGAATTAGGACAGAACACTAAAGAAGCACTATTGAAAGCTGTAGAAAATGCTTACAGAAGAGGCAAATACCGGACAGTTAGCGAAAAAGTAGAGTGAACTTATAAAGGCAAGGGGGAAAAGAATAGCATTCGCTCGTACAGACCGCTAACCATTACATCGGTACTATACAGGTTGGCTACGCAAGCAATAAAATTGAAAATAGAAACTTGGGCAGAACGTAACAATATTTTCGGGGAACTGCAGAATGGGTTTCGAGTAGACAGGCGGTTAGATGATAACCTATTTGTTCTTACTCAGTGTAAAGAAATATCTAAAATAGACGGCAGGCCCTTGTATGAGGCTTTTGTAGACATCACTGTGGCGTATGACAGTGTTAATCAGGAAATATTGTGGGAAATATTGGAAGGAAGCAAATATACGGCTCTAAGAGAACTGACAACAAAGAACGTATAGCGAAAAGTCAGAGAGGCGGAGAAGATTTACTGGATGGCAGCGACGGAAAAAACCGACTCCGAATAACTAGCGAAAGGGCAAAAACTAAATAAAGAGGGAGGCATTTTATGATAATTCAAGTGGAAGCGCTGTACTGTTTGAAGCGAGATCGGGCTGCCGTAGAAGGCGTAGTTATAAAGCGAAATACAGTAAATAAGAAGAAAAATGCACATGCTGTGAGGGAGATAGGTAAACGACGGAGCATGTTGTGATTGCATGCGGAAACGTCCACCCAGGTGCACGTTTGGGCACTACCCTACATGAAGCTTTGGGTTCTAGGGAGATCAATGGAAAGCTGAACATTCCCGCGCTTGAAATAAGTAAGAGACGGTTAGAATACTGGTGGCAGAGAACGGACAAAAATATTTATAGAGAAAAATAAGGACTTTCTGCCATAAGGGGCAGAGAACTGGGCTATGAACTTACGTTTTTGCTATAGTATGATCGATTTAATTGAAGTACATTTAAAAGGCACGAGGCCAACGTAAAGAGAGAGTGGGAAAAGTTCTTAAATATTTTACGAGCCCGGTGGCCCACATGTCACTGCCCCGTTACAAAGGGAACGCTCATAGCAACCATCCATCCAGGTGAGAAGAAAGGGACAAGAAGTCAGGCTAGCGCACGTCATGAGCTTGAACATTTTCTCTAATCATTTTTCTTTGAACGTGTTTGCTCACGCGCGATAGCGGCACGCTTGCGGCAAGGGTCATGCCGGGTCCGGCATGCTTCCGGTCCCGTGACATCTACAGTCCTTCCATAATTGTGAGGTTTTCGCAGTGCATATCAAAATATAGCGTAGTTTTTTGTGATAGCGAACGCTTTTCAGGTGTATTTGGAAATCCAACTGCCAATTGGCTGCTGCATATCGTGCAATAATATTCGGCTGACATGTTTATGGGAGCCTCGGCGACTGATCAGCGCCGTGTTTTTATACTATGTTCAGAAAGTGCTGCGGGCTTGCACTAAGAATCCTCCCGAAGACATTGTGGAGAGATTTACCACGAAATTCAACAAAAAAAGACAGTTGCATCCCTCATTCTTATTTCGAAAATCAGCTTGGAGAAGTGGGAATTTTTTTCAATAGGTATCACGACAGCGATGTCGCGAATGAACAACAATAATCAGTCCTAACAATAATTAACAATAAGGAGTCACAATAATAAATCATTTCACTATAGGCGATTCGCCATAGGCGATTGCATCGCTGATTGCTTCGCACGACACCGTTTCACACAGTTCGTGGGGTCCGCAGAATCTTATTTTCAGGAAAGTTCCAGACACAGCTGATACAAAGTGCAACCGTCAAGTGTTCGGCAGAGCATAGAATTGTACATGGCCTCATGTTAAAGTCAGAGTGACAAGGGTAGTCCAATAATGTCAGCATTATCGTTGATTATAAAGTTTATAAAGTTTATCTTGAGATGAAGTTTGTAGGCTTGAGTGGAAAAATATACATTAAACAGCTGTAATGGTGCTACAAAAGTTTCACAGCGCATGTTTTCAAACTGGTGTTGCTTGCAATACACTTAAGTGCGTGGAAAATAGCTCCTCCGGTTACATGTTTGTTTTTCTTGCAGAATCAAGTCCTCCATGCCATGCACTTCTGTCATTTTCATAGGAACGCATTTTGCAGATCTGTTGTAATGCCATCGCGAATTGTACTTTTGAGATCTCTGAACTGTCATTCGTTTTTTCTGATTGGTGCAATACTAAGAATCTGAATGTCACGCAACTTATTTCTCTTTTCGAAGTTGCCGAGGTCTGAGTCTGCGCATTAAACGTCAATCCGAGTACACAACATCCTTTGACGTTTCCCAGTCGCGGTTAATAATTTAATTCGTGCGGAATCATTTTCTTGTAGTGAACGGGGATTTTAGCGTCCCCCGTCATCGATGCGACAAACCACACTTCACAGCCTTTTCACAGGGCATTTGTGAAGTCCCAGGAGAAAATTTTTCGGGCTTTGTGGTTCACACGCTTGCCTATTTTTTCGCGTGTTACAGCCACTCTTTTTCTAACAAACGATCGGCCCACCATTGACCGTTTCGGCCCATGACAGCGCATTTCGCTTTCACGTTGATCTGAGCGTGTTCGATAGCATGAGGATCCGATCGCTACGTTTGCTGGTTGTCCATATTGTTACGGGGAATTTTTATTAAGCGAGGGACAGCCTACAGTCGCCCCGACAAAACTGCTCAGAGCGCACCAGCTGTAAGGGCACCTCCAGCCTGTGCCCCACTTCAACGTCTTCATCGTCGTCGTAGCTATGCTGTGACATGCCCCCCCCCCCCCCCCCGGTGATGCACCGTCCCGGTGCTGGCGTGTATTAAAATGGCGCATCAGAATTGTACGGCTTGAGGCGCGAAACATGCACGATGTCACTGCGTGGTGTAGCAGTTGAGAGGGGCGATACTGGAGATATATCATAGGTGACGGGAGTCACCTGGCGTAGGACGCGGTAAGGTCCGACGTAGCGTGACATGAGCTTCTCGCAGAGACCAACACGACGAGATGGGAGCCAGAGGAGTACGAGGGAGCCCGAAGGAAAATCGATGTCTCGGTGCCGACAATCGTAGAGGGCTTTCTGCGTCGTCTGGGAGGACGAGAGCCTAGCGCGGGCTAATGTGCGTCCGATGAGCGCACGGGTGATGGCATCATAAGCGTAGGAGGTGGTGGACGCCGGATCAGAAGGCAGGAGGGTGTCGAAAGGTACTAAGGGACTTCGGCCGTAGAGAAGGTAAAACGGCGAGTACCCGGCAATTTCATGACGCGAGGAGTTATAAGCGAAAGTGACGAATGGCAGAGCGATGTCCCAGTCTTTGTGGTCATCGGAAACGTACCTTGAAAGCATGTCGGTCAGTGTGCGGTTGAGCCGTTCGGTAATTCCGTTAGTCTGAGGGTGTTATGAGGTGGAGAAGTTACGCCGAGTAGCGCATTATCGAAGGAGGTCGTCTACCACGCGAGAGAGGAAGCAGCGGCCACGGTCTGTGAGTATGTGGCGAGGAGCACCATGCTGGAGGATGATATCATATAGCAAGAAATCGGCTACGTCGGTTGCACAGCTGGTCGGAAGAGCTCGCGTAATTGCGTATCGTGTAGTGTAGTCAGTGGCAACTGCAATCGATTTGTTTCCTTGCGTGGAAGTTGGGAAAGGGCCAAGCAAGTCAAGGCCTATTCGATGGAACGGCTCGGATGGAACTTGAATAGGCTGAAGGAGGCCAGCAGGTTCAGTCATAGGTTTCTTTCGAAGTTGACACAGGTCGCAAGATGCAACGTAACGACGAACGGAACGATAGAGACCCTTCCAGAAAAACCGTCGTCCTATGCGGTCGTATGTTCTAGAGATGCCCAAATGTCCGGAAGTTGGGGCATCGTGAAATTCAACAAGTACATCCTTGCGCAGATGAGGCGGAACAACTACAAGTTCGGCTCCATCGGGGTGCATGTTTCGACGATACAAGACGTTGTCTCGGAGTAAAAACATTTTGAGTGAAGAATCGGTGGAGCCGGACTGAAGACGGTCGATGAGGAAGGATAAGGTTGGATCTTTACGTTGTTCATCAGCCACATTAAGGAATTCTGTTATGACTAATACACAGGCGTCGGCGTCAGGGCCGCTGGAGTTCGGTGGATCAACGGGATGGCGTGATAAGCAATCGGCGTCATTGTGTGGCTTGCCAGATTTGTAGACTACCGTAAACGTGAACTCCTGTAGTCGCAGTGCCCAACGGTCGAGTCTCCCGGTGGGGTCCTTAAGTGTGGACAGCCAGCAGAGCGCATAGTGGTCAGTTATGACTACAAACGAGCATCCATATAGGTACGGACGAAATCTCGCGACGGCCCACACGAGGGCTAGGCATTCCCGTTCCGTAATAGAATAGTTCCGTTCAGATTGGGAAAGAAGATGACTAGCGTACGCTATCACACGATTTGAGCCATTCTGTACTTAAGCGAGGATAGCACCAATGCCATGACCACTTGCGTCTGTGCGGAACTCGGTTCTGGCGTTTGGGGCAAAATGTGCGAGCACTGGTGGCGTTGTGAGAGTAGAAATGAGTGACGCGAAGGAAGCCGGTGGAGCTGCGCTCCAGGTAAACGGCACATACTTTTTGAGGAGTTCCGTGAGGGGTCGAGCTATGTCTGCAAAGTTGAGGACCAAGCGGCGGAAGTAAGAGCATAGCCCAAGAAAGCTGCGTACCTTTTTTGTAGAACGCGGAACCGGAAAATTTCGAACCGCACGGAATTTGTCAGGGTCGGGTTGCACACCAGTAGCGTCAACAAGGTGACCAAGCAGTTTTATCTGACGGCGTCCAAAGGTGCACTTGGACGAATTAACCTGGAGGTCAGCCCGTCGAAATACGTCAAGAATGGCCGAAAGACGAGGTAGGTGACTTTCAAAAGTGGGAACGAAAACGATGACGTCATCTAGGTAACAAAGGCATGTCGACCATTTAAGACCACGTAGCAGAGAGTCCATCATTCTTTCAAAAGTGGCAGGAGCATTACACAACCCAAATAGCATGACCTTAAATTGGTAGAGGCCGTCGGGTGTGATGAACGCGGTCTTCTCGCGGTCGCGGTCGTCGACAGCAATCCGCCTTTTGCATGTCTGTGTGGCGCCCTCTCGCGGACACGGCACGAAACAATCTGTACGGCGTCGCGCCGAACCTGTCGTGCGCTACCCCAGCGTTTCTTTATGGCACAACATGGTCGAGCAGCGACAAACGCAGTGAGCGTCCCGGTTATTTTCAATTTGAAAGGCTGTACGAATTTCTGGGAGGCCTTTCCGGCATGGTGAACACTTAAAGCGAAAAGGGCCGACCATGGGAAAGCCTTGGGTGTCTAAAAACGTCGCAAAATGCCGCCCGAACGGGAAAGGCATGCAAGCGAGCAGACGCCGCTCGCTTGCGTCCGGTTTGTTTGAGACAGCGTGCGTAAACGAAAAAGGGGTGGGGGGTGACTTTTCGTGAAAGCGCGCGGCACCTAGCTGCCCCTGCATCCAGCACAGCCCGTGGGCCTGCCTCCCACAACGGCCAATGTGTCGGTGGCAGTAGCCGTCACTTCTCCCGCTACGAGTGCCGTGAGTCACGGCTACTCGACGAAGACGACGCAAAAAGCGCGATTACACGCAAACACCGCTCGATTCTCATCGACGTTCGGTTGAAGAGCCGCATTGTATGCCACTATGCTAAGGGCAAGCTTTCTGGAAAAAAAAGCGAAGAAAAGAAAAAGAAGCGGCATGCTCTTAGTTCAACGAAATAGCCCACACCGAGTGTGGGAACGCGGCACGAAAGCACCCGGGATCGACACCTGTAGGGCGTGCATGCAGTACGACAGACAGGTCAATCCCCTAAAAAGCAAGTAATGCACTGCTGTGCCCAAGGCCACGCTGTCTGCACAAGAAATGCGAGGATCGCTTTTGCTGACTTTTTGTGTTTTGTTATTTGTTGTTTTTCTATACGTCCCCTCTCCGTTTCTCCCTTCGAAAATAAAGCAGTCGTCCTGGTGCGCTGACAGTGAACGGACGTGTCGTGCCTTTTTCAACTCTCCGAAGTTTCTCTCCGATTAAGCTTACAGAGAGATAGCTAGAGGTCAATCGGCATAAGGTTTGCTGCCAGTAGTGCTTGTTCAAGTCACGGAGCACCAGCATACCTGGCCGGAGTCATGAACGGATGTACAACGAGGCCAGGATCAATGAAAACGCTAAGCGAAGCGCAAGTGAAGGAATTCATGGCAGCAACGAACGAGGAATGTTCGGGGATGAGGTGTGTGTGCGCGATCCAATGTTTAATGAGTTGAACCCCACGTCAACTCACGGACTTTTGTGAAGTATTCGTCCTTCATCATCGGATACAAGAGGCAGCGTGCTGGAATAACACCTCTATCTTGCAGGGTAAGATTTTCGTTATCGTAATGATCTGAGTGACCATGCGCATTGCCGGATGTCTGCTTTTCCTATCCGTGTCGTCATTACAAAAGAAATAAACTCTTTGACTACGGGAGTACGAAGCAATGGTTTCACTGAAATACAAGCTCTGATGTGTTCGGCGCGCGTTCTTCGCGGCTAAGGCCGTGTCAGATATGCCGCATTTGCCTGCCCGCACAGTACGATGATGTGAGAGAACTTCATGTTACCAAAAATCTGTGTTCGGATGGCGTACCGGCCCAGCTGGCGCCGAGTATCATTACTTTCGGTAACGAGTACATCGTTCCGCACTGCGCGCCGCTTGCGTCGTCTGCTACGATGCCGTACGGGTCGTTTCTGCCGGATTCGGCGCATGCGCACTCGGACCATGCAAAAGGCGGATTTGTCAATACGCCGAGCGGAGGTCGAGCGACGAGAAATACTTAGAACCATGAAGGCAGTCCAGTGCATCATCAATGCGGGGAAGAGGAGAGACGTCCTTCTTAGTTATCCGATTAAGGTGGCGGTAATCGACGCAAGACCGCCAGCTGTTGACCTTCTTTTTTCACGAGCACCACGGGTGATGCCCAAGGGCTAGATGACGGCTCTATAACATCTTTATCAAGCATTTTCTGGACCTCCTTCTGTATAACTTGACGCTCGGAGTGAGACACACGGTAAGGGTGCCTGTGAAGGGGGCTGGCATCTCCAGTGTCGATACGGTGGGCCACGACATTTGTTCGGCCCAATGGGCGATCGCCAACGTCAAAAACGTCAAGGTACGAAAAGAGAATGCCACGGAGCGCTTGATTCTGCGAAGGTATGAGGTCGGTGGCTATCATTTTGTCTAGAAAGGCCTTGATTGACGCTGGTATGACAGGTTCGGTCATTGTCCTAGTATCAAAGGTGAAAGGTAAGTTGCTATTTTAGAGCACTGTTTATTAACATTCCGGTCGGAAGGCTTAATCTGCAGATTCTGACGTAGCCTTGAAAGGTCTCTTTCACAAACATTGGTACCTAATTAACTAAGTGGTTTCCCTGGCAGTTACAGTCTATTGTGCTATTTGGTGATGTGCGCGCAGCAAAAATGCTTCATCGCGGACATTCTGAAATACATTGCACCACAGTACGCGAGACGGGCCAGGAGGAACCTGTTCGTAAACACATCGGCGACCCGGCCACCCAGACGACTTGGCCACGTTTTCGTAGCAGACCTAAGGGTTCCAAGTTCGAATCCCCGAGAGCCTCAGTCATTTTTTTTCTTTTTTGTTTTTGTTTTTTTTTCTAATCTTTTCCTTTGTATCTTCTTTCGTCTATCCTGCTCCTCTTTAATATTGATACTCTCGCCTTTCCTAACCATAAACTTAACATCTCTGAAAGAACCCTCCCCCTAACGGAGCATTTGGACAAGATGCACAAGGGCCTACACCACCACCATGCCTCATCTGCGTAACTCAACTGCGCACCAGAACAGGAACTGGCCTCCCTGGTGCAACACCATGGCCAACACCTCCCAAGTGACCGAACCATCCGAATCCTGGACCTCCGACGGTGACTTCAACGGAGCTTCTAAACGCGGATGCGACCACGAGGGGATAGGAACAAAAGACTCGGACAGCCAACCACTGGAAACTAAACGGAGCGACTCATAACACGCGAACTCTTTCAAGTGAAGCCAGACTAGCTGAACTACTAGAAGAATTACGGGGTATTAACTGGGACATCATTGGCCTCAGCGAGGTTAGGAAACCAGGAGAAGGATACTTATCGCTTAATGAAGGGCATGTCCTCTGCTACAGAGGACTGCCAGAGAAGCGCGAATACGGGGTTGGATTCCTTATACACAAAGACCTAGCAGGCAACATTGAAGAATTCTATAGCGTCAATCAAGGGGTAGCAGATATCGTGTTAAAATTAAATAGGCGATACAAACTAAAGCTAATACAATGTTACGCACCAATGACAAGCCACAATGACGAGGCTGTAGAACAGTTTTATGAGGATGTAGAAACGGCAATGAACAAGGTACACACCCAATATACAACTGTGATGGGGGACTTCAACGCGAAAATAGGAAAGAAACTACGAGGAGAACAGGCGGTCGGGAACTACGGCGAAGGTGATAGAAACAGCAGAGGAGAGATGCTAGTGGAATTCGCAGAACGAAATCACCTTCGTGTGATGAATACTTTCTTTAAAAAACGTAAGAACAGAAAGTGGACATGGAAAAGCCCCAACGGAGAAACGAAAAACGAAATAAATTTCATAATGTGTAGTGATCCAAGCATAGTACTAGACACGGAAGTGGTTAATAAGGTCAGAATCAGTGACCACAGACCAGTAAGGGCGAAGATAACCATCAACCTAAAGCGCACAAGGACAAAGTTAATCACGCGGAAGAAGGCCAACCTCGATTTAGTCAGGGCGAAAACAGAAGAATTTAGAATTGCACTTAAAAACAAGCATGAGGCTTTAGGACACGAAGAGAATGAGGACATAGAAAAGATGAACGAAGACATTACTAAGCTGATCACCGAAGCAGCGATCGAAGTAGGGGGCAAAGCACTGAGACAAGATGTAAATAAGCTCTCTGAATCCACTAAAAATTTAATCAAACAACGCCAACAGATGAGAACAACTAACTCAAGAGACAGGATCGAATTTGCCGAGCTGTCTAAGCTCATCAGTAAAAGTAGAGTCAGGGACATACGTAACCATAACGTGAAAGAAATAGAAGCAGCCGTGAAAAAAGGAGTCAGCATCAAAACAACTAAAAGGAGGCTTTGCGCGGGATGGAAACATAATGCATGCCGTGAAAGATAAGTAGGGCAACACCGTTACCAACTTCAGTGATATAACCAAAGTAGCCGAGGGACTTCTATCCTGAATTATTCAGTTCAAATACGAGTCCCCCCACCATGAGGGTAGTAAATGTCGATCAGGACACCGAAATTCCATGCGTTACTGCGGACGAAGTTAGGAAAGCAATTCAGGGCATGTCCCGCGGAAAAGTGGCTGGAGAAGACGGCATAACAGCCGACTTGATCAAAGACAGCGGAGACTTCCTAACTAGAAAGCTCGCGACACTATACACACAGTGCCTCAAAACTTCAAATGTACCAGTCAGCTGGAAAAACGCAAATATTCTACTATTACATAAGAAGGGAGATGTTAAAGACTTGAGGAACTACAGGCCGATCAGTCTACTCTCAACACTTTACAAAATTTTCACAAAGGTTATCTCCAACAGAATAAGGGCCACACTTGAATTCAATCAACCAAGAGAACAAGCAGGGTTCAGGAAAGGATACTCCACCATAGACCATCTTCATGTGATAAATCAAGTAATCGAGAAGTCCGCGGAATACAACAAACCCCTCTATATGGCTTTCATAGACTACGAAAAGGCTTTCGACTCGGTAGAGATACTAGCAGTTCTAGAGGCATTAAGACGACAAGGAATATGCGATAGATACGTAAACATACTAGCCAACATCTATAAAGATTGTACAGCCACCCTGCTCCTCCATAAGAAAAGCAGAAAAATCCCAATACAGAAAGGTGTCAGACAAGGAGATACAATTTCTCCAATGCTGTTTACTGCATGTTTGGAAGAAATCTTCAAAAGACTAGACTGGGATGAGACAGGGCTAAGGATTAGCGGCGA
>JABSTT010003941.1:0-25775 GCA_013339685.2 Hyalomma asiaticum | reverse complement strand
TACACTCTAAGGCAAAAGGGTGTTAAAAGGGTGTCCCGTTCATCCTTTTGGGGACTAAAGGGGCTGCCACAACCATTAGTCCTTTTTGGGACTAAGTGCATGAGGTTCAACAGTTAGTCCCTCACAGTTAGTCCCTCCACTTAGCCCCCACAGATGCACCTTATGGCCCAACATTTAGTCCCCACAGATGCACCTCACCGACTAACATTTAGTCCCCACAAATGCACCTTATGGACCAACACTTAGTCCCCACAGATGCACCTCACGGGCTAACATTTAGTCCCCACAAATGCACCTTAGAGATCAACAGTTAGTCTCCACAGATGCACCTCAAAGATCAACAGTTAGTCTGCACAAATGCACCTTACCGGATGAACAGTTAGTCTCCACAGATGCACCTCAAAGATCAACAGTTAGTCTCCACAAATGCACCTTACCGGATGAACAGTTAGTCTCTACAAATGCACCTTACCGGATGATCTGTTAATCCCCGAGATTACACCTTCTAGGACTAAATGCTGATGTCACACGGGCGCTTCGGAGGCCTTCGAACCAACGGTCCATCGACTCAGAAGCCATATTTGAGCTGCTACATGGGTGGTTTTGACCATAGAGTCGAGTCTATCGAGCTCGATAGACTCGACTCGACGGTCAACACCGCCCATGTAGCAGCTCGAACATGGCTTCCGAGTCGGACCGTTGGTTCGAAGGCCTCCGAAGTGCCCGTGTGACACCAGTGTTAGTCCTTGAGGATCTAAATCATAATTGGGGATGAAATGTCACGTCCACAATGTGATTTCCACATCGAAAGCAAAAGAGTACTAGCGAAATTTGCAAGATGTCTTTTATTGTACAATTTACACAAAGATACAGTGCACTCTTGGCAAAAAGAAATAATGCTAATGAATCCTTTTATGCTAATGCATTAACTAAAGGCCAAAAGTATGTCTTCAATTCTATGGGCACCACAAGGCAAAGGGAGCAAGCCCGGCAGCAGCTGGAACTCCAAATACCCCCAGGGTCCTTCGGATGTTCTTTGCAAGCATGATGTAAAGTGACCTGTATATGCCAGTCACATCCAGACTTTTCCTCAATTTGCAAATTGTCAGTTCCGCACGTGAGAGTCAAACACTAGGCAGCACAGCGTTCTCCTCCTGCCAAGAAAAAATATGCAAATAATCAGAAACATGTTAAATACATTCATTTAGAAAGAGGCATGCTCAAAGTAGGTTACTTGCAACTGTAACATGTATGCAATAAATGAAAGGGGTCAAGGGCTCATTTATTAGAAACAACTTAATGAACCAACTATGAAGCCTAGGAAAGCACAGGTGAAGTTATTAAAGTTTCTTAATTGTAGTATTGCAATTGTGGAGTAAGTATAAAGGAATTAAAATGGACGAAAAGGCAGACCTGCCTTTGGATAATGCATCCATGCTGCACCAGTGAGCTACGAAAGCTGGTTCCCCCCCCCCCCCATCCACTTTATGGGTATTTATGTACATATAATCAAGGCAGTTAGGCAGCGCCACTCGTAGCCATGGTGGAGAGTGTGAACACTGTTTTTTGCCACAAGGCGTCACGTAGAACGTGATCTTGAGACAAGATGGCTGCTGCCCAATGAACCCTCATTTGCTACCTAAAGGCCACAAGTGCCGCAACGAGGCCCAAGCTATGAACTCGTTTATTTGTTAGAAACAAAACTTAATGAACCAACAATGAAGCCTAGGAAAGCACAGGGGAAGTTATCAAAGTTTTTTTAATTGTAGTATCGTAATTGTGGAGTAAGTATGTAGGTTCCCGCCAAAGGTTTTGTCTTTTCGTTCACTTTAATTCTTTTCTACTGATACTACACAATTACAATACTACAACTAAGAAACTTGAATAACTTCCACTGTGCTTTCCCAAATTTCATTGTTTGTTGGTTCATTGAGTTATATGTGCAATTATCAGCTCACAGCCCTGCCTATCCATGAAGCAAAAATCAAGTAACTACATAAGTCAGGCCAGTAAAAAGTCGCCATTTCTGCTACTCTAGAATTACTGTTTACACGTTTAAATTTCTGCTTATGAAACCTCGAAGGGCTCCTTAAACTGAAACATGATTGGAAGATAAATCATTGCACTAAATCTACAAAGAAACTTGGTTGTTTGCCGCAGTAAGTCAGGTTTTCAGGAAAAGTTCCGCTGACAGGTTATGGGCCTGACCCCTTATGTCACCACAAATCAACAATAGTGCCCTCACAGGCATCACAACAGTGACGGGCACTGCAGAGTACATGCAACTTGCTCAGCACAAGTGCAACTGCAGCACTATTCAGTTGCGGGGTGTCAGCAGCAGGTGTACTACACGAAACGGACACCACACGTTGGAGTGGTGCATCATTGAATAAAACACCTTGGAGTTATTAACTTGTTCCAGGAGCAAATATTGATGCATGAACAAAGAAGAGGTTACAGACAGAGGGGTGCTAACTACCGACTGTTTATTAATGGTCTGGTAAGCCATAAAATGATATTCTGGACACGCACAGCAGTGCAACTACAATGTCAAAAATGTCAGCTTTGGTGATGACATGTTTGATGTCATAGTTACAATTGCTACCCATGCACAGATCACTTCTTTATGTACCTTGACCATCACTAAACACATACTAGTTCGTGCTCCTCTGCCTCCAACCTCTCCTTCCTTCGTGCTTCGATCTCTGCAGCTGGAATGAAACGTTAAATGAGTACGAACACGACTTTGAGGCACTGCAAAAGGGACATTTTTCCTTTTCTTGGCATATACTGTTAACACTCTTCACACACCTAAGCCAGGAAACATTTAAGTATTTTAATTCGATCGTAATGTTTTGTCGCCCAGCATTTGCATTAGAGCCGCATCGCAATGCACAATACAATGACGTGTAAACACAACGTCTAAAAATCTACGAAACCCTTTGAGAGTTGCTGGGCAGCCGTGAAGCCAACGTAGTTTATGTGCAACACGTGCAACTGAGAGCAGCCAACAGAGCTATGCCCAAGTGGCTTTGACCTACGTCTGATTGTGATGGCATGTCAATGTGAAACCAGTCTCAAAATCAAAATGGCTTTTCAGGTAGCTGTATTAAAAATATACTGGCTGCGTTCCAAGGCACCACAATACTTTTTTTAAGGTTCTCGACACCAGTACTTTTATTTAGAGCAGCAATACGAAAATGTCTATACACTGTTTAATATGTCAGGTACAATGCTGTGGAGGCTACACTAGAAGTTCGGCCAGAAAAATATGTAACTACATGCAGTGTACTACACGAAACGGACACCACACGTTGGAGTGGTGCATCATTGAATAAAACACCTTGGAGTTATTAACTTGTTCCAGGAGCAAATATTGATGCATGAACAAAGAAGAGGTTACAGACAGAGGGGTGCTAACTACCGACTGTTTATTAATGGTCTGGTAAGCCATAAAATGATATTCTGGACACGCACAGCAGTGCAACTACAATGTCAAAAATGTCAGCTTTGGTGATGACATGTTTGATGTCATAGTTACAATTGCTACCCATGCACAGATCACTTCTTTATGTACCTTGACCATCACTAAACACATACTAGTTCGTGCTCCTCTGCCTCCAACCTCTCCTTCCTTCGTGCTTCGATCTCTGCAGCTGGAATGAAACGTTAAATGAGTACGAACACGACTTTGAGGCACTGCAAAAGGGACATTTTTCCTTTTCTTGGCATATACTGTTAACACTCTTCACACACCTAAGCCAGGAAACATTTAAGTATTTTAATTCGATCGTAATGTTTTGTCGCCCAGCATTTGCATTAGAGCCGCATCGCAATGCACAATACAATGACGTGTAAACACAACGTCTAAAAATCTACGAAACCCTTTGAGAGTTGCTGGGCAGCCGTGAAGCCAACGTAGTTTATGTGCAACACGTGCAACTGAGAGCAGCCAACAGAGCTATGCCCAAGTGGCTTTGACCTACGTCTGATTGTGATGGCATGTCAATGTGAAACCAGTCTCAAAATCAAAATGGCTTTTCAGGTAGCTGTATTAAAAATATACTGGCTGCGTTCCAAGGCACCACAATACTTTTTTTAAGGTTCTCGACACCAGTACTTTTATTTAGAGCAGCAATACGAAAATGTCTATACACTGTTTAATATGTCAGGTACAATGCTGTGGAGGCTACACTAGAAGTTCGGCCAGAAAAATATGTAACTACATGCAGCTGATAGCTGCCTTTCCATGTCGTAAGTGCCAATGCAAGCAAAGGAAGGACAGGCATGTCAAGTATCATGGCCTGCTACAAATGTGTTAAAATGGAAACTGGCCTTGAGATCCCAGGAGATATAGATTAGCATATTCACAGCTATACAATGGAGTTGCTTATTCCTAAGGCATGAAACATTTAAATTTATGCTCAGCATAAAACAGAAAGTAATGTTGTGGACGAGAAAAGAAAATGAACTATTTTCTGGTGCAACTGCATTTACTGCAACAAGTCTCACTACCCTCCACAGCACTGCACATGATATAAGAAACCAAGTGTAAATGCACATGATATATGAAACTCTAAAATTTATGTCGGTGCTCTATTAAGCAAGGCCTTGTAGGTGTTCAACAGTTAATACACCATGATCGCGCTCAAGTATGAACAGGCAATTATTAAATGATGAAGACAGCAAAGAGGGCTAATTGCCAATCCCTCAAGCCTGAAGTAAAAAGTATCTGTAAACATGATTATCCCTATTTTGTGTAGATGTGTGTTCAATCCCTGCGATGAACCACATATGGCTGAATACTGGCACACATACTTTCTCCATGGGGACAGTTTTTCACTGTCTGTTAGGCGTGTTATTGGTGAGGGCAGGCCACACTTGAACTCATGCGGTAATGACAATCTAGCAAGCAGAATCCAAACCTTAAAGAATGAACTGATGTAAACATGTGCCAAGCAAAGCAAGCAAAGCACACTGTATGACAGCGGCTAGCACAATCGTTGGTAGTCAATAAAAACTAATAATTTATGGGGCCTTATGTGGCAAAACAAGCTATTATGAGGCATGCACCTTAGTGGAGTGGGCTGGGGTAATTTTGACCACATGGAGACCTTAAGGGGGGACATGGTTCTTAGAGGTAACATAGGTTATTTCTCAGCCAAATTAGATGAAACTGCACAGCTTTGTTCAGTCTTTTTAGCTTTATTTAACTATCCAGTTATATTTTACACAGATCAATTATTTCCAGAGATAATTAGCAATCTCATTCTATTGTTTGCCGAAACAATGAAAAATTATCTATGCAACGTAACATTATTATAAACCCATATATGGATACTGGAAAGCCTAAGGAGAGCAATGCTGCAAGGTGATAGGAAATTGAATAACTACTTCTCAATTTACAGCACTAATGAGGTCATGGTCTACACCTAGCCAAAAACATGATAATTTTAAAAATAAAATAAAAAAATGAACTGTAGATTGAAAATCTGCTTGCAGCGTTGCTTTCTATGCATATTTAGCTACGTTGTGCAAAAGGAATTGTAGCTCTAGCTTTCCTAGGTCAACTTTTACAGAAGAAGCAAACAAGCGAAGCGGCCAAAATCAATTTAGCAACAATTTGCGCTCAGACACACCTCATATTGGTGTTACAAATTAATTTTACGGCAAAAATAATGAGAAGAGAAGCTGGGAACTTTGCACATTTGTGCAATTTGTGCAAAAATAGAGATTCCGAAAATGTCAGCTTCAAAAAGTCGATTTTTTTTGCAATTTTCGGCCTTCTAAGACCAGTGTCCCCCCTTAAGGGCACCTAGGTATAAGTATGTGGGTAAGCTGCATTACACCTCTATCAAAATCTGGTTGCGGTGTCTAGGATTCAGTCCTCCACCTTGAGCTTCACAAGCCAACACCTAGCCACAACCTAGACAATGAGTGGTTCATAGAAACTGATCAGCGGCAAAATGTGTAGCCTTTTATACATGTCACAGAACATTCAAGCTTCATAATTATACTTGCACAAGATCTGGAATGTACTCAAGCACGTTGTGCATGCAAAGTTAGTAGTACAGCCAGCAGCATTCATGAAGCTATGCATGAGTTTAAGCATGACCTGCACAAAGCGATAACGTAGCTAACAGACAGTGAAAAAAAAAGTACATGTGTCAATACTCATACTGACATTTTTTTAAAGGCATAGAAGGATGTTTCCACGGCATGAAAAGCTCCTACAGCTTGATAAAAGATGTCTTATAGCAACAAAGCACAGTTTGGAAAAATAAACAGTAACTGAGAGAAGGTTAAGAGGAAGCTCAGGGATATCAATTTGCTTTATATTCAAATACATGTAAAGGCTCTTATAGATCTGGTGTCACGCCTTATCGCTGAGTTGCGGTTGTAAAGCTCAAGTCTATTAACTATGCAACTTTTGATAACTGCCTTCTATGGTCTAAACAAAAATACACTTGCTACATCAGAGGGTACTGGTTTCTTTTGAATGCAAAAAAACCAATCATTAACAGTGCAGTGGTTGCACCGACTGTAGAAAAGCTCTTTCCCAGCTGCTATGTATTTTAGACATAAGGCATTAAGCAAAAGTTTTTCCTTAAGGTGCCCTGCTACACTTCTCAAACATAGATAACCATGAGGATAAGTGGTGATGTGTGCTGTAAACATATGAGCAAAGTACGAATGCGCTGCACAAACCAGGAAATTAGCACACGGGTTTTTAGTACAGCTGAAAACCACATGCTCTTTAAAATGAGATCTCAAGAAGTCTAAACGTCTCTTTGGACAGAACTAACATTGGTGATTTCATGATCTTGAAAACATCCTCAGTAATGCTTTACTCATCCATTTTGAGTTCAACATGAAAGAAAATGTGTATCTTGCTTTAAGAAGGCTGAAAAAAATTAAGCCACATAGTCGGGGCTCCTTGTGACGTCCTTTATTAAAGAAGAGCATGTGATTTCCAGCTGTGTTTGGAATGAAACTGCAACTTCCCTGGTGTTATCAGTGCAATGTTTGGCTTACATGTTCACAGGAGCCTGCCCAACTGGTTGGCACCATTCTATGAATGACTACATTCAAAAAGTATTGCATGGCCCCTTAAAGGGACATTAAAGTGAAAAACAATTTTTCCTGTATGAGTGGGTTAGCTTTTCACAATACTGAAAACACCAATCTTGAGAGAACACCGTAAGTTGGAAAACACACACACGGAAATAAAACAGATGCCAATGCCACTCTTGAGTTCCAGCACCAATGTGTATGATGTCAAGTCTTTTACAATGCCTGCTGAGGCCCACATAACTTTTTGTTGGTAAGAAAGACATGCATTGTGTTCAAGCAAGCCAAGGACAGGCAGTTCAGAACACTTGGTGGAGCGAATTCGGCAAGCACATGAAAAGTAGTAATGGGCCTTCTGACATCATGAGGCCGAAGTTCCAGCGGAAATTTCAAAACAAAAACATTGATATTCACTTTCTTGTTTAACAATGAGCACAAAATGACAAACTTAGTGACAATCGAGCTTTAGAAATATAAGTTATTATAAGGTTGAGAGTTGGACGGAAACCCGTCTGGCCAGGAGCATCCATGAAGACAATTAAAAAGACACTGGCCACGATAAAAGCAAATAAAAGCAAGACGTTTCGGCTCCCGCACGGGAGCCTTGTTCACAAGTGAAGAATGTGTGCTTGAGCAGTCCGGTTATGTAGGTCTTAAAATGTGGCGTAAGCAACGTGTGTACATTTGTGGGAGGTTTCCGTCATTGCGATTAACCGTGTGCACCATTGTTTGGATTGTCAAAGATTCCAGATGAAGCCGCGATGACCAATTCTTTTCTCGTTCTATTATTCTTGCATTATCCCAATCTATTTTGTGGCCAGGTGCTTCTGCGTGTTCTGCCAGCGCGTTCGATGAGACCTTTTTTACGTCATATATATGCTGCTTTAGTCCTTGCGGAAAATTGCCTGTCTCGCCGATGTAACTGCCACTACAGTCCGAGCACGGGATACTTTAGACAACGCCTGGAAATTTTTCTTTTGGCAGCTTGTCTTTCACCCTCACAAGGGAATGCTCAGGCCTGCCTGTGCAGGTTGGCACGTGTGCTACCTGCACATCGTAGGGGCATAGAACATGCGCAAGGTGCTGCCTGATACCAGGAACATACAGCACAGAGGCACGTTTTCTTGGGAGCAAGTTGTCAGAACGTGGCGAACATGCTAGCTGACGTTCCACAGAGTGTACAAACGAGTCAGGGTAGCCACAGTCAGGAGCTGAGACAGGCAGTTGACGCATGTGTCTAAGCCCTCGACACAGACAGAACCTTGGCCGAGCGCACACCTATTGAATTCCAGGACTTGCGGCGCCTCCCGACGTTTTGCCTCAAGAACACGTACTTCACGTTCGAGGGTTGCTTTTACAAGCAGGTACACGGGACAGCAATGGGCGCTGCCGTCTCGGTAACGGCGGCAAATCTGACGATGGAACGTCTTGAACAATGCGTACTCAGTTGGTTTAGTCCTGCACCTAAAACCTTTTTACGTTACGTGAATGATTGCTTCAGCGTAATCAAAGAGGAGGCATTGACTGCTTTCACCAAACACCTGAGCAGCATGAATTCAGCAATCAAGTTTACCGTAGAGGAGCAGCAGCACGGTCAACTTCCTTTCCTCGACGTCCTCGTCAAGCGCGAAGAAGGAATGTCGTTCAGCGTTTACAGAAAAAGCACCCACATGGGTTGCTATTTGCATTTTAATTCGGTGAACCCGGTTTCCCATAAAAGGTCTGTGATCGCCTCGCTGTTAAATCGCGCGAAGAGACTTTGCGCAACATCAGAGGACTTCGCTGCCGACATACAGCATGTGCATCGGGATCTCTCCCAAAGTGGCTACCCTGACTCGTCTGTAAACTCTGTGGAACGTCAGCTAGCACGTTCACCACGTTCTGACAACTCGCTCCCAAGAAAACGTGCCCCTGTGCTGTATGTTCCTGGCATCAGGCAGCACCTTGCGCATGTTCTACGCCCCTACGATGTGCAGGTAGCACGTGCAAACCAACAAGTTGAGGCATTCCCTTGTGAGGGTGAAAGACAAGCTGCCAAAAGAAAAATTTCCAGGCGTTGTCTACAGCATCCCGTGCGCAGACTGTAGTGGCAGTTACGTCGGTGAGACAGGCAATTTTCCGCAAGGACTAAAGCAGCATATATATGACGTAAAAAAGGTCTCATCGAACACGCTGGCAGAACACGCAGAAGCACCTGGCCACAAAATAGATTGGGATAATGCAAGAATAATAGAACGAGAAAAGAACTGGTCATCGCGGCTTCATCTGGAATCTTTGACAATCCAAACAACGGCGCACACGGTTAATCGCAATGACGGAAACCTCCGACAAATGTACACACGTTGCTTATGCCACATTTTAAGACCTACATAACCGGACTGCTCAAGCACATATTCACTTGTGAACAAGGCTCCCGTGTGGGAGCCGAAACATCTTGCTTTTATTTGCTTTTATCATGGTCAGTGTCTTTTTAATTGTCTTCATATAAGTTATTATACTACACCACTTCCATGTCTTCACTTTAGCATCCCTTAAGGTTGATAGATAATACAAGTATATGTTCATGAGACTTACATTTGTGTATTCTGAAGCAAGGCTAGAAGAGAGCTGATGACCTTATTTGCATAATGTTGCTGAAGCTTACCACAAGAACTTAGCCAAAAAGTCATAACAGTGTTACAAATGGCTTTCATATTTCAACCCCCGACTTTCAGAGCGCAGATATACTTACAGAATTCACAAAGGACTCCTCACACTCCTTCAAGAGACAGTACAGCAAACCACGTCAGATCCAGCAGCCCACATCAAATCTGGAAGAAAAAAAGTCTGAGTAGGCCACACAGCACAGCACAAGCAGCATCGTACCAGCCAGTAAAAGAAGTTTAAATTAGATGGCATGGCCGATAATACAGATCACTTTACAATTCCAATATTTATTTAGATTTCACATGTGGAGACTTTTAGAACTTATAGGACTGACTGGGCAAACCCATCTGCTGTATTGAAAAATGCGCCGTTCAATTTAAGAAACTAAGATGTGCATTTAGTTAGGAAATCGTGCAAGAGAATTTCCAGGGTATTATGTCCCAAAACCACGATATGATTATGAGATGCCACAGTGCAGGGTACCGGAAATTTCGACCACCTGGGGTTTTTTAAAAGGGTTGTGAAATGTTTTCTGAAGATTTTGTACTAAGTGCATATTCAAGATACTGACTCTCCAATCAACAATATGCACTGTCCAATGCATCATGTGGGCTGATTTAGTGATAAAAAACGTGGTTTCGGATTCGCTGGGTGCATTCCCCTCAACTCAGCAGCTGAAGTCATGTTAGTCGCCACCAGACCTCCGAGATTAGGCGTGCCTTGAGAGGCCACGGGAAACAAACCATGCTGCAGCTCTGCTTCCGAATGGCGTCACCGCATGGTTTCTAAGTATTTTCTTTCTTTCTAGCTTTCAAGTAAATCAGTTCCTTTAGAGCAAACTAACGTGAGTTCCCTATACCTTTACACTTAAAAATATCTTACTGAAACATCACTGACTAGTACCATGTCGGAACACGGGGTCGCATAGTCGTTTTGGGAGCGCAAGAACGTTGGGCTTTCAAACAAGCGTTATTAAACATGCAGTGAATATTTCGCCGATATATTTCGGAATTGGTTTGTCGAATCCATATTGAAGCAGTGAAAATTACAACCGGCATCTCCACATTTTTTTCACGGGCCCTTTAACATGCACTGACATCGCACAGTACACAGGCCTCAACATTTCGCCTCCATCAAAATGCAACCACTGCAGCTGAGATTTGATCCCGCAACCTTCGGATCAGTGGCTGAGTGCCATAGCGTATATACCAGCATAAGTGAGTGTGATTATGTAAAGAAAAATATATAGAAAAATGCTCATAAAATGAGAAACAAATGAAAGAAGAAAAGAAATAAATCGATAAAGAATACTCTTGTGGAGAAGGAAAAGGCAGACCCACACTTTGCCTCGACTTTGCACCCTCCACCTAAAAGGACAGAAAGCTCAGAGTTGGTAAGGAGTCATTATGCAAGGAAAAGGCAGGCAAAGCACGGACACAAGGGTTGTCCACTCCTCACCCCTTGTGTCCGTGTATTGTACATCTTTTCCTTACATAATGTAGCCTCCGCCCACTGGTGAATGACAGTGGTACATGATAGAGAAGGAAAAAGTGAGAGAAAGGAAGGAAAAGTGTTGGGTTGCACTGAAGGGAAAAGCAGACCTGCGCTTGCCCTC
This sequence comes from Hyalomma asiaticum, assembly GCA_013339685.2. NCBI lineage: Eukaryota > Metazoa > Arthropoda > Arachnida > Ixodida > Ixodidae > Hyalomma > Hyalomma asiaticum. The sequence goes on along the minus strand of JABSTT010003941.1, from coordinate 14,443 downwards.
TGACCACAGGTACATGATAGTGATAATGATAGTACTACATGATAGTGATCTCCACACCCTTGCCTAACCTCCACTGTTTACTCAGATTTCACTGACATAGAAAGGGCTTAAGTTTTTTTTAGTCCATTTAAGTTTGTTGCAGGCTCAGAGCATGCCTATTTATTCCAACAAGCATCCAACAACAGAAAGAGAAGTTGCACCATTATGATTTCCTTTTTTTTCATTTATCATTCTTTTGCCCACTTTCAGTATCATAATGCCACATACCCACGGTGTAGTTTGTGGCAGCACCCTATGGCGGCAACAGCAACTGCACAGTATAAAAACCAGTGCTGGTGTACTGAAGTCTGCACAAAAACACCAGCTCCCAAGGTGTAAGGATACTCATGGCATTCAAAGCTAATCTAGACGAATGAGGCACAAGGACCTCAATGCTAAAAGAACAGCACAGCCATACAGTTTCACTCGAATATACATGCGTGGTCATGCAGAGTTCTGTTCTCATGAGATTGTGTCATTTATATCAAAACTTGAAATGTTGCTTACCTTAGCCAGTATCTTTACACACAACTACAATTCACAGTACCAATACAAAGCACAGTTGGCCCAGATTCTGCTCTTGATTTATACCAGCTGTCAGCTAATAGCAGCAATCTGCTTCATGACAAAATCATGACAAAATAGAGCATATTTCAAGAGAATAAGGGCTCGAATCTGTTCAAAGAGAGGGCTCACAAGAAAGCGGTGACTGTGGTCACTTGTGAACTCTGCATGCAACGCACGAATAGAAACTTTGTCAGAGCTGTTTGTTGCATTATCTGCTATCTGTAGAAATTGTTTATTCACCAAGCACGAGGGGTCGCTCAGGACCCCTTAAAATGTACTTTCCTCACATGACCTGCACACATAACTGGTACAAATAGTAGTGCATTTGAAAAAAAGGAAAGCTCCTTTACCATCTTTGTTGTCCTTAGTGGCATCCTCGAACCATTCTTCTATAGTCGCAAGAACGTTGGGCTTTCAAACAAGCGTTATTAAACATGCAGTGAATATTTCGCCGATATATTTCGGAATTGGTTTGTCGAATCCATATTGAAGCAGTGAAAATTACAACCGGCATCTCCACATTTTTTTCACGGGCCCTTTAACATGCACTGACATCGCACAGTACACAGGCCTCAACATTTCGCCTCCATCAAAATGCAACCACTGCAGCTGAGATTTGATCCCGCAACCTTCGGATCAGTGGCTGAGTGCCATAGCGTATATACCAGCATAAGTGAGTGTGATTATGTAAAGAAAAATATATAGAAAAATGCTCATAAAATGAGAAACAAATGAAAGAAGAAAAGAAATAAATCGATAAAGAATACTCTTGTGCAGAAGGAAAAGGCAGACCCACACTTTGCCTCGACTTTGCACCCTCCACCTAAAAGGACAGAAAGCTCAGAGTTGGTAAGGAGTCATTATGCAAGGAAAAGGCAGGCAAAGCACGGACACAAGGGTTGTCCACTCCTCACCCCTTGTGTCCGTGTATTGTACATCTTTTCCTTACATAATGTAGCCTCCGCCCACTGGTGAATGACAGTGATACATGATAGAGAAGGAAAAAGTGAGAGAAAGGAAGGAAAAGTGTTGGGTTGCACTGAAGGGAAAAGCAGACCTGCGCTTGCCCTCTGACCACAGGTACATGATAGTGATAATGATAGTACTACATGATAGTGATCTCCACACCCTTGCCTAACCTCCACTGTTTACTCAGATTTCACTGACATAGAAAGGGCTTAAGTTTTTTTTAGTCCATTTAAGTTTGTTGCAGGCTCAGAGCATGCCTATTTATTCCAACAAGCATCCAACAACAGAAAGAGAAGTTGCACCATTATGATTTCCTTTTTTTTCATTTATCATTCTTTTGCACACTTTCAGTATCATAATGCCACATACCCACGGTGTAGTTTGTGGCAGCACCCTATGGCGGCAACAGCAACTGCACAGTATAAAAACCAGTGCTGGTGTACTGAAGTCTGCACAAAAACACCAGCTCCCAAGGTGTAAGGATACTCATGGCATTCAAAGCTAATCTAGACGAATGAGGCACAAGGACCTCAATGCTAAAAGAACAGCACAGCCATACAGTTTCACTCGAATATACATGCGTGGTCATGCAGAGTTCTGTTCTCATGAGATTGTGTCATTTATATCAAAACTTGAAATGTTGCTTACCTTAGCCAGTATCTTTACACACAACTACAATTCACAGTACCAATACAAAGCACAGTTGGCCCAGATTCTGCTCTTGATTTATACCAGCTGTCAGCTAATAGCAGCAATCTGCTTCATGACAAAATCATGACAAAATAGAGCATATTTCAAGAGAATAAGGGCTCGAATCTGTTCAAAGAGAGGGCTCACAAGAAAGCGGTGACTGTGGTCACTTGTGAACTCTGCATGCAACGCACGAATAGAAACTTTGTCAGAGCTGTTTGTTGCATTATCTGCTATCTGTAGAAATTGTTTATTCACCAAGCACGAGGGGTCGCTCAGGACCCCTTAAAATGTACTTTCCTCACATGACCTGCACACATAACTGGTACAAATAGTAGTGCATTTGAAAAAAAGGAAAGCTCCTTTACCATCTTTGTTGTCCTTAGTGGCATCCTCGAACCATTCTTCTATAGTCGCAAGGGAAACCCTGGATGGCATTTCTTTTGGGTAATGACCACTTTCTTTGCAACGGCACTCAGGAGTGGTTTTGGGCATCATGCAAGTCGATTCCCATCTGCTGCTTAAGCCTGCGAAGCTTATGGAGAAAAAATATGAAAAAACAATGCATGAAGCTTGTCAGTCATTAAAACACTTTGCTCTAAAACACAAGAAACTGCAAAGATACACTCATTGTGAAATTTGCAGCAAACACAGTGGAGTAAGCTAGACAAATGCTTGCTTACTCTTAGAGATGGTCAACCAATTTTTAAGGTACCTGTTCACTTCATTTCAATGGAAAGCTTACCACTCAGTGTCTTCTGATGCACTGACAATGAGGAAAATGTCGTGAGACATTTCTTATCAAAATTTTTGCCTATGGAGTCTGATACGCAACACATGTTGCAAACAATGGCAGACAGCCGTCAAGTGTGTTTGCACCATGTTCACCATGGCTGAGCGCATGCGCACAACACCTGGGAGACGCCATGTGCATGCTCCACGGTTTCTTAAAAGCAGGTTTTCGGATGCTGCGAAGGCAGCACCGCTTCCAGTGCAGACTACTTTTACTGCATTGAAAGCAAACAATATGGCATGTATGCGTTTTTATGCACCCACTTCAATTTTAAGCCCGAGTTATGGCATATGAACTGTAGCAGTTGACGTACAATTTCAAATGGCGAAAGGGTGCTCGATCCCATCACCATAATTCAGGGTCTTTGCAAATGCACATAGGTTTGTTCATATGCTCCAGCCAGTTGTTGATCCCTTTGAATGATTTCTGAGGTTAGTGGCGGCCATAGTGGAGGGCTCGGGAAAAATTGACCACCTGGTGTTCTTTATGCACTGATATCACACAGTACACGGGCCTCAACATTTAGCCTCCATTGCGTGATTTCCTTTAACTGTTTGTTTTTTGGAAAAAGATACAAACATAAAGCACCACATATCTGCACTGAGCATGTGCAAAAAAAACTAATCAGTTTTTACATAAACAGACTCAAAAAATTTAAGCAATATTCATAAATGGAAATTCTCAGGGATTGAAACCTATTGTTAGGCAAGCACTCCATCTGCATTTATCATGTCACTGTCTATTTTGTTTTCACCATAAACAACTATCAACTCGAACGGGAAAAAACGGAGCGCTAACAAAACAACACACAAAGAAGGAGGCTACACACAGGACTGGCGCTCAACTTTCAACTGACATTTATTGAAGCAACATCGAATTTATGCACACAGCCACCAAACGTAATCTCTGTCAAGATAGAACCTTCAGACAACAACCCGCCACATCACCACCATAAACACCGCGTCAGGCCCTCGTGCCAGGCAATATACAAGCAGCAATGCCACAGAAGGCGAGGGATATAGCCGGAACCTTGCGCACCACATTTCACAATCTCATGTTTTGTAAAGGATAATAAAACTTTCACGTGCGATCAATCATGAATCGCGGGAAAAAAAATAAACAAATAAACCACTAAGATTTCTTAAACAACAAAGAAGCTGTGTCAAAAACAAAGGTAAAATCAAACAATAAAAACAATAACAAAGCTTAAACAGCAAAGCGCAGCGTCAAAAACAAGAAACAACCAAAGTGTGAAAACCAAGATGAGCAACAATGTGAAATAATGGAAGGATAGCGAAAAGCCTCGTCAATAAAGATAAAACCATTAAAAATTAAAAGCTAAAAAAGTACTAAAAACACTAAGATAGTAAAAGAACACTACACATAACCTTCCAAAAAAGCTAATTCCTTCTCAGTTAGCGCGACAGAGGGCGCGCTGACACACTTGTCCGCAAACTTAAGAATGTGGTACGCTTCAATTATTTCTCTTTCGTAACGGTCACCTGAGCGCTTGAGGAAAGTGGTACACGCGAATTCTGGGATGCACCCGCACCTTTTGCAGTGTTCAGCCAGGTGGCCACCTGAGTTATTCTTGATAGACAAGGAATATGTTGCCCTGACAGACCGGAAGATGTTTCAATGTCAGGGCGAATGAGCATTCCTTGTCTATCAAGAATAACTCAGGTGGCTACCTGGCTGAACACTGCAAAAGGTGCGGGTGCATCCCAGAATTCGCGCGTACCACTTTCCTCAAGCGCTCAGGTGACCGTTACGAAAGAGAAATAATTGAAGCGTACCACATTCTTAAGTTTGCGGACAAGTGTGTCAGCGCACCCTCTGTCGCGCTAACTGAGAAGGAATTAGCTTTTTTGGAAGGTTATGTGTAGTGTTCTTTTACTATCTTAGTGCTTTGAGTACTTTTTTAGCTTTTAATTTTTAATTGTTTTATCTTTATTGACGAGGCTTTTCGCTATCCTTCCATTATTTCACATTGTTGCTCATCTTGGTTTTCACACTTCGTTTGTTTCTTGTTTTTGACGCTGCGCTTAGCTGTTTAAGCTTTGTTATTGTTTTTATTGTTTGGTTTTACCTTTGTTTTTGACACAGCTTCTTTGTTGTTTAAGAAATCTTAGTGGTTTATTTGTTTATTTTTTTCCCCCGCGATTCATGATTGATCGCACGTGAAAGTTTTATTATCCTTTACAAAACATGAGATTGTGAAATGTGGTGCGCAAGGTTCCGGCTATATCCCTCGCCTTCTGTGGCATTGCTGCTTGTATATTGCCTGGCACGAGGGCCTGACGCGGTGTTTATGGTGGTGATGTGGCGGGTTGTTGTTTGAAGGTTCTATCTTGGCAGAGATTACGTTTGGCGGCTGTGTGCATAAATTCGATGTTGCTTCAATAAATGTCAGTTGAAAGTTGAGCGCCAGTCCTGTGTGTAGCCTCCTTCTTTGTGTGTTGTTTTGTTAGCGCTCCGTTTTTTCCCGTTTGAAGCATGAACCAACTCGCCCAAAGACAAATTCTACTAAGCCATATCAACTCGGCCAACTTTCAACTGACATTTATTGAAGCAACATCGAATTTATGCACACAGCCACCAAACGTAATCTCTGTCAAGATAGAACCTTCAGACAACAACCCGCCACATCACCACCATAAACACCGCGTCAGGCCCTCGTGCCAGGCAATATACAAGCAGCAATGCCACAGAAGGCGAGGGATATAGCCGGAACCTTGCGCACCACATTTCACAATCTCATGTTTTGTAAAGGATAATAAAACTTTCACGTGCGATCAATCATGAATCGCGGGAAAAAAAATAAACAAATAAACCACTAAGATTTCTTAAACAACAAAGAAGCTGTGTCAAAAACAAAGGTAAAATCAAACAATAAAAACAATAACAAAGCTTAAACAGCAAAGCGCAGCGTCAAAAACAAGAAACAACCAAAGTGTGAAAACCAAGATGAGCAACAATGTGAAATAATGGAAGGATAGCGAAAAGCCTCGTCAATAAAGATAAAACCATTAAAAATTAAAAGCTAAAAAAGTACTAAAAACACTAAGATAGTAAAAGAACACTACACATAACCTTCCAAAAAAGCTAATTCCTTCTCAGTTAGCGCGACAGAGGGCGCGCTGACACACTTGTCCGCAAACTTAAGAATGTGGTACGCTTCAATTATTTCTCTTTCGTAACGGTCACCTGAGCGCTTGAGGAAAGTGGTACACGCGAATTCTGGGATGCACCCGCACCTTTTGCAGTGTTCAGCCAGGTGGCCACCTGAGTTATTCTTGATAGACAAGGAATATGTTGCCCTGACAGACCGGAAGATGTTTCAATGTCAGGGCGAATGAGCATTCCTTGTCTATCAAGAATAACTCAGGTGGCTACCTGGCTGAACACTGCAAAAGGTGCGGGTGCATCCCAGAATTCGCGTGTACCACTTTCCTCAAGCGCTCAGGTGACCGTTACGAAAGAGAAATAATTGAAGCGTACCACATTCTTAAGTTTGCGGACAAGTGTGTCAGCGCGCCCTCTGTCGCGCTAACTGAGAAGGAATTAGCTTTTTTGGAAGGTTATGTGTAGTGTTCTTTTACTATCTTAGTGCTTTGAGTACTTTTTAGCTTTTAATTATGTTTTATCTTTATTGACGAGGCTTTTCGCTATCCTTCCATTATTTCACATTGTTGCTCATCTTGGTTTTCACACTTGGTTTGTTTCTTGTTTTTGACGCTGCGCTTAGCTGTTTAAGCTTTGTTATTGTTTTTATTGTTTGGTTTTACCTTGTTTTTGACACAGCTTCTTTGTTGTTTAAGAAATCTTAGTGGTTTATTTGTTTATTTTCTTCCCCGCGATTCATGATTGATCGCACGTGAAAGTTTTATTATCCTTTACAAAACATGAGATTGTGAAATGTGGTGCGCAAGGTTCCGGCTATATCCCTCGCCTTCTGTGGCATTGCTGCTTGTATATTGCCTGGCACGAGGGCCTGACGCGGTGTTTATGGTGGTGATGTGGCGGGTTGTTGTTTGAAGGTTCTATCTTGGCAGAGATTACGTTTGGCGGCTGTGTGCATAAATTCGATGTTGCTTCAATAAATGTCAGTTGAAAGTTGAGCGCCAGTCCTGTGTGTAGCCTCCTTCTTTGTGTGTTGTTTTGTTAGCGCTCAGTTTTTTCCCGTTTGAAGCATGAACCAACTCGCCCAAAGACAAATTCTACTAAGCCATATCAACTCGGCCAACTATCAGTTCTGCTGCAAGTTTACGCTTTCACACACTGGACACTTAGTTTCTCTTGGTGTATTAGTGGTGGCTACTGACTCAAAGCATCTAATTCAGTTAATATTGTATTTTTATCTACAACTCAAATGACCAAAACCATCAAAGTGTTCACCTGCTAGCCCTGTCAGCTGTCAAACTTAAGTGAATAGACTACACAAACAGGCTGCCTGGGTAGCTGATTATGTTTACACCTTAAGTGAGAGATTTCAATGTAAAAACAGCACACGGAGAGCAATGAAAATGAGGAGAAAGGAGACTTTCAGCTGTCTCATATAATGAGAACGATCTCACATTCATGTAAATTTTGTCAGTCTCTCACTAAAGAAATATATAGACATAATCACAAAATGACACACATACATCATGACAAACACTCAAGAATTCATATCATATCCTGATGTGTGCAGTACAACTAATGACTCACTCACACAAATGTTTCTTTGTTTTTAAATAAAATAAGCATGCAGACCAGTGCAGAAACCTTACCACTGTTGCCCAAAGTGCTAGTTCCCATGAAATCAACTTTGCAAGCACAAGCAGCAATGTGTGCTACCGAATGTGTGCAGCTGTCTTTCTTGATCACTGCTTTTGTATGTTCCTAGAAGAAGTGACTTCTACACTACTTGAGTTAGCCCATGTGTCACCACCACCTGTCAATAGGGTGATGGCACGAGGCATGAGAAGCCTTTGATGACATCATCGAGAGTAGTGGCTTGCTAAACATCAAGGGTTGCAACCCCTTGAAATACGGTAGCTAGGGTGTAGATAGGCACGCCGAATGATGCAAAAGGCACTGCTTCCAGGAATGTGTGAGAGCACATGGGCACACTTTGAACGGAATAAGCTAACGCTTGTGCAGACGTGAAAGTGAACATAAGAACTACCATTTTAGAAAATCACGGTAGACACTCCCGCACTCACCTTTCACACCTATTGAATTAAAAATATATTTTGCTTGGTAAGTGAGCCATGAACTGCACTGCACACCACCGGATATGGATTCTTCAGCTCTAGTTCTCAATGCATGAGCATCATCTTTGTTTCCAAAGACTGTCCATGATTACCAAATGTGTGTGTGTGCACGCACATGTGTTGCGGTGTATGTATGTATACATATGCACACACATGCTAGATTGTGTGTGTGTACACACACACACACACACACACACACAACCTAATGAAGCCAACAGGCAATGAAACCATGGAAGGTGTAAGAAAAATTAGTTCGAACTGTGCTGTAATAATTATGACAAAAGGAAAGGTCTTAAAGGAGGACAGAAAAATGCCTTCCATCAGTAGAGATTGAGCTTACGAGCTTTAAATAACACGCCCAATGCTCTACCAAGTGAGCCATTGCGGCAGGCATTCCCCCGTCCACTTTACTGGGTATTCCGGTTTGAATAATCCTGGTTAGCCTGCGCCACTCAGACATGAAACACTTTTTGTAAGCGTATTCCACACCTGCTGCCATGGCTGCTGACCAATAAACCTGTGCATGTTGCCTAAACGCAGTCTGCCACAGCGGGACCATTGCTATGGTATAATGAAACAAAGTAAATGGATGGAGGGCTTGTTACTTTGTTAGACACAACCTAATAAAAGCCTATGACATCAAATGGCAAGAAACTAAAGAGGACAAAGAAACACCTGTTGCTGGTGGAGGTCAACCCTACGACCTTTGGATAACACGTACATTGCTTACTACAATGGCAGCGTGTCAGCTGAAAGTGCCCCTTGTCTTCATATTTTTACGTCTTTGATATGTGCACACATTTCCCAGATAATATAGGCTATGCAAAGCTTACAGCAACATGGGAAAGTACATCTTTATCCTTAGTTTCCATTTAAGAAGTCTAGCTAAAAGTTGCAGAAACTACAAGTTTCCTCCTTCATTTATATATGAAGGCTCGACATGACATCAGCTGGCATTACGCAGAGCTATTGCATTTCACAGCAATGCGTTATGCACAAGAACAAAATTTTCCTTGTACACTAGTCATATCTGCTATCACAATGAAAGGCAAATAAAAATGGGTAAATACTGCTCGACAGCCCCTGGTCCAAAAGCAACTGGCTCTTCCCTTTTGCAAATTTGTCCTTTCAACAAATTGCCAAATTTTGCCTGCCTGTAATCCTTTTGCACAGGTCCATCAACTAAGGCACACTATGCTCTTGCTATTCACCTGCATGTAATGGCTGCCAGGATGAAAGCGCATATTTGCAGAAATAACAATTGGGTGGCTTTGAAAACACTCCAATGTACGTAAAATACCAGACACCGAATAAGAAAGGAAAAATGGGCAAACTGAGCCATGTTTATGGCTTAGAGCTCAAAGGAGAAGAACGAGAGTTCATTTATGCATAGTGTTCTAGCAAGAGCGAAAAAACGAAGAGCTTTAAAGGCCAGATTGGTGCAGCGAGAGCGTGCATAATTATTTTTATTTATTTATTTATTAATACTGTCAACCCTCACAGAGGGTCATAACAGAGAGGTCAGAGGGGGTCATAACAATACAATTACACACACAAAAAATGTACAAGGTACATAAAGTTGCGTAATATTTGGCACTTCGCAATGCAAACAGGTATTTCCTTAAATAACAATTCAGCACAATACAAAATAACAATTCAAAATTCACTGACATTTTTCAAAATATTTACAATGAACATGAGGTCGCCTACATCATTTGGCATTGAAAAAAAATTAAACAGTCTCGTAAATGCGCCTCTACAGCATTTTCAAAGTCGGTGGCATCGTTTAAAACAACAATAGCGTTTGGTAGTTTGTTCCACATTTCTATGACATCTGGGAAGAAAGAACATCGAACCGTGTCAGTATTTGTTCGGTATGGTTTTATGACGCAATCGTGGTTAGTACGCTGAAATCGTGGAATAGCTGTATACATACAGTACATACGTGCCGCCACGCTCTACCTGAACGCTGCGCCTGCTTACGTTACTCCTTCATTGAGGCGACCACGGAACCGCCTTTTGAATAAAGTTTGTTAAGTAATATAGGTGGTATTAGAACGTTTCTGAGAAGGGCACTGTCAACCACCGAGCGCGTGCAGAAAAGAAAAAAGTAAGGAAATGTAAAAGGAAGCCACCGCGCAAAACAAAACTATATGGAAACGCGAGATTTCGGTAATGGCGGCGACAAGGATTTCATTGCGCAAAACGCGTTCGGTTAGTAGTTTATTTCGGAGTGCTCTTTTTCGCATCATTCATGCACGGGATCTGCATGGGCATGAACGCATACATATGTCCGCTAAGAATGCATCGACCACAATGAGAAAACAACAGATCGAAAGAAGTGCAATACTTACCGTAATATCAGCCGGTCCTTAGCGGCACCGTATCGAAGTTCACCAAAGCACCGTGTCTTCATGCTTCCGAACAGCTCTTTCCGCATATGTGATCCGTTGAAATGTCGAAACGAACAACTCTCTTTTTAAGACTCGACAAGTCGCCAGCACAAAAAGACCACGACCGAAATGACGCGTTCGCGTCGCGCAAAGCTGCCGGGCGCGCCGGGCGAAAAATTGGCGCGCAACCCCACGCGACTCCGGCTGCCCCGGGCCTCCGTCCCTCCGTGACCAATTTTATGTTTTCTTTGTTGCCCATAATACGTTATAAATTATCGCAAAAACAACGCAGTCAATTTTAAAACTTTCAAAATATTTTATTAGAACACACTTCACAGGGATGAATATATTTTTTGTGCGTGCTGCGGTGCGCGGTGAATTTGAATGGTGAGCGCGCGCCGCCGCCGATGGCCGGTATGGGCGAATGTGAGATCATGAACACAGGGACGATGGCGGCGATAACTGAGCACACGAATCTCGTCACGTCGTCGCCACTGAACACCGGCCCAGCAGACGGCTCGCACGGTGGAAACAAAACACACACACACACACACACACACACACATTATATATATATATATATATATATATATATATATACACACACACACACACACGTTTTGGCGTGACAGCAGTAGCAGTTAGCGGCAGCGAGTGACGAGAATTGCATTTGTGGACTTTTTAGAACTGCGACCTAATCTTGATCAGACGAGGTCACTGCAACGAGCATGAAAGAGGGTCCAAACTCCGAGCCCCCGAAATAAAATTCTGGTATGTCCTTTGTGCAGAATACCCAACTGAACATTCCGATGCTTGGCAAATGTCAGCTGTAGCATGAAAGCAACGAGTTTTGTGTTGCAAAAGTGTGTTCAAATGAGCGCATACACAAAGACGCTGATTTTTGTATTTTAAGCTGCGACCTTAAATTGTATTGTACAAAAATATATAAAAAATGTGACACGGTTCCACTGATTTTGCTGGCTATGTAAACATTACAGTAGATGGCTGTATAATGTCTGCATATTTTAATAGAGCAGGGGCTGTAGATATTACGATACTGCACTGTATATACTCCTCGTCAAGGAAAGTGAAAATTCTGATAGTGTCTAAGCATACACATAACTCTTATCTCTAAATATTAATACATAGCACATTAAGATACACCAGGGACTCACATAGGCAAAATATGAAAAATGTACCTCGACATATGTTATGTCACAGTCACATGCAGTTCTTTGAATTTCAGTGCAAAATTGAAAAAGATCGTTGGCCTCCATCTTCTTTTCTAAAACTTTACCTATAAGGACTAAAATTTAGCCTACAATGGCTTGGTTGTGCCAATGCAGGGGATAACGCTTAAACTGAAGACGTCTTATGTACAAACGTCCATGATGGCAGAACTCACAGCTCTGCGTCGTGCACTAGAATTCATTAGCACTGAGATACCGAGAAAATGGGCTGTGTTTTCGGACTCGAAGGCAGCGTTACGGTGCATGAGGTCATTTCTTAGGTGCGGATGCCAGAAGCAGCTGATATACGATATAACTGTGTTTCACCACCACCTCAGAAAAAATAGCCGCGAGATTGACTTTCAGTGGTGCCAGGTCACTGTGGTATCAGTGGAAACGACTCTACAGATTGCGCAGCTCGCACTTCACATCAAGAAGTGAACATTGTTTCGATTCCGCTCTAAGGACAGATGCTGCAATGCAGCTTCGACACCCGGCACGCCGTCTCTCACTGGCTGAGTGGAACTCGCCAAACATCAGACGAACGCGACTACCAACGAAATCCTTTCCTGCATCTCCGCCCTCCATCAGGACTTCCTCGACAAGATGCCTCGCTTCTTTGTTGACTTTCGCAGGGAGTTGCCTTCACAAAGGCATACAACACATTAATTGGAGCCACTGACGGTGCAGCATGTGAGGTGTGTGACACCGACAGACCCTCGACCGTTTGCTCTGCCACTACCCACAATTCGACGCAGAAAGGAAAACCCGACACTACCACAACTCAACAATCGGCCACTTTTCATGCAGATGCTTCGTGAACACCGCCCCCACCGCTCATCGGCCCGCAAGGCACTGAAAGCACTTTTGCGCTTCTTGAAGACGACGGGTTTGAGCGAATGCCATTGACTGATGGAGTCATCTAACAATGTCTCTTCCTTTGTTCCCCTTCTTCCTCTCTCTCTCATCTTTCTATCCCCTCTTCCCATTCCCCCAGTGTGGGCCAACCGGACGCCTTTCTGGTCAACCTCTCTGCATTTCTTTATTTCCCTTTTCCTTGCTTCCTTCCTAACCTACAATGGCAAAATTAGCTGTAATAGTCCTCACAGGATCACTCTAAACTTAAGAAACGTACTGTTCTGAGCGATCTGGTAAAGAGTCATAATTGAAACATTTTTTTAGGTTCTTGGTTGTTTTGTTCGTTCTAAGAAGTGCACACTGTCGCTTCTTTGTGTGCCTTGTATAGGTGACTTGAATTGGCAGCTGTGCGCTTGTCTAGTGAAACGAGTGAAATCTGTCATACGGCAGAGGATCAAGAACTTTCCTTTTGTCGCCCCCGAGCAAAGTACATAGCTGGCCAAAGTGAGAAGCATCTCCAACAAAAGTGCCTCGTGTGCTTTGAGAAGTTCCCAACACCGCTTCCAATTTCAATACTTGTGTGTTTGAACTTGGCATGCCTACTTTCGTATAGCTGACGGTGTCTAATATAGAGAGCACCCACAGTCTGTCATTGCAAACTGCGGGGAATTGTTCTTCTGCTTTATACAGACGAGAGAGAAATCTTCAATTCCTTTGTCTCTAAATGAAGTGAACGATTACTCTTAGCTATGTACTGCTGCTTACAAAACATGCGCGTGAAGTACAGGCCCCAGCTTCACAACATATGTCTGGTTTTCTTTGTTTTTGAAGCTTACATCAGTAAATATGGCTAAAAAGGACAGAAAGCTGAGCGAGTTGGTAAGGGTCCATAATGAAAACAGGTGTGAAAAACACGGACATGAGGGGAGAGAAGTGGACAACACGAATGCTGACTATCAATTGAAGCAGAGCACAAAAGCGAAAAAGAAAGAAGACAAACAACTTATCTGTGCATGCTCAGGAATGGTAGCACCACCTGTCAAATGGTTACACACGCCGGTCTACACAAGAACAAATGTTAAGGCATTCTATCACTTCTCTGTTTAAGCTAATCGACGGTTGACTCCCGCACACACTTTCACTGATGCTGATATGCCAGGCCTTAAAAATTAAATGCTTTTCTTCATTCTTATGTCTGTACAGAATCATGCGTTCGTCTAACTTGGGCGGGCAGGTACAGTCCTGGCAATGCAACGATAGATTAGACGGCGTTCAACCTGATAGCGACCTTTATGTTCAACTAATCTCTAATTAATACAACGCGCTGTTTGACCTAGACAGAACTGCCCGCAGCTAAAAGGAATCTTATAAACCACACCCATGTGACAGTAAAATTATTGTTGGTAGTGTGCTTAACCTGACAAATATCTGTTTGCTTTTTTCCTTGCAGCAACTAATTTTTTCTGTGCATGGCAGCACAAATCTTTCCTAACTTATTGAGAGCCATAAACACAATGTTAACCCCAAATCTACTTCCACTTTCTTAAGCCTGTGCAAAACTGTGTGGATCTATGGAATACTGATGACTCTTTTCCTGCTATTGCTACTTTCTGCTATGGCACGCGTTCTGGTTAAAACCAACTTCTT